>JASUDE010000098.1:58785-131890 GCA_034509685.1 Colletotrichum cereale | reverse complement strand
TTAAATTAACCCTAAAGTTAGTAGATTAGGTCTATAAATATTTTAAAGTATTAGTTATTATAGGTTATAACGTTATAGGGTTAGGTAAGAAACCCTTAGCTTAGTTCTATTATTTTATATATCTTTAAATAGCGCTATCTTAGCTTCCTACCTTATTAAAATACTATAGAAGGTGTTTATCTACTATAATAAAAACATTATAAGCTTCTTTTATAAGCCTAGCTTTATAGTCTATTATAGTTACCTTAGCTTACTAATAAACTATGTTATTATATTTAGGCTAAGCCTATTAAAGGAAATCTTTAGGTATAAAAATCTTATTATTTATTTACTTATATATAATCTCTTATGTAATGGTTTAGCTTCCTTATATACTAAAGCTTTTAAAAAGAGAATAAGAGTCTAAAGGCTTCTCTATTTTTAAAGTTATTACTATATTAGGGACTTCTTCTTACTAGTCTTTATTATCTTCTACCTCTATTACTCTATTAGCAGTATCTAGTTAAGGTTACTAAATGTTTAGTAGGTTAATTAGGCGTACTTTATATTAGGAATAAGTACTATAAGGCTTACGTTAATAATTAGAGGTTTTAGTACGCTTTACTATATAGATATCTTTAGTATACCCTTACGAAGTAGTAATATAGAAGGAATCTAAATAGTCTTTTATAAAGGTAACCTCCTTAACTAAAGTATAATTTATAGACCTATCCTATAGTAATCTAGTAGTAGTATAAGACTTATACCTCCTAATATTACTTTCTAGTTTAGGCTAAAAGTTATAACATATAATATAGGTTACGTTAATAATAAATTTAAATAATTCCTTATAGGTAAGGATATAATAGAAGATTATCTTACTATTAGGCTATATCTTCTACTAGCCTTTATTAATAATACTAACCTTAACTATAACTTTAGGATCTTTAACGCTACTAATAAACTAGTAGGGAGCGTTATAATAGTAAATATTATAGGTAATATAGTAGTAGGCCTTATTATATCTAGGAATAATATATACTATAGATTTATAAAACTAATAGGTATTATTAGTATAAAAGGGATTATAGTATTATTATTATATACCTTAGTAGTTCTAGTAGCTACTATAACCTCCTCTATATTTATACTTATTTCTTTTTTTATAATAATAACCTCCTCTATAACTATAGTTATTATTACTATAGGTCTAAGAATATCCTTATTATTAATACCCTTTTATTATAGGGTTAAGGTTTCTAATATTAAGAGTTATAAAGCTATTAGGCTAGGTAATCTAATTAACTAGTGCCTAAAACTTTACCTAAACTCCTACTTTATTAACTAAGAGGTTCTAGAAGTTATTTATAAGTGCGTCTATAGTAGAGGTAATAGCTTAACTAATAGCAGTATTTACTTAGCTGTTTAACGTCTTAGTAGCTAGGCTTATTTTATTAACTTATAGTAGTAGTGTAATAGGCTTTAATTTAACTTACCTAGTTAACTATTAGAGGGTAAGCTAATTCTTAGACTATTAAACTAGTGTATCTTTAACGTATGTCTAGCTCTTCTTAAGCACCTTAGTTACTTTATAGCTAAGGGTCTTAGTAATAGCCTATATAGCTTACTATAAAAAATAGTAAAAGATAATATATATAAGTTTTAAATTAGCTAGTATAGTGTTACTATAAGCCTTAGCTTTATATTATAGCGTTTAAATTATTAATAGAAGGGTTATTATACTACTAGGATTATTATTTTTAATATAAGGACTATTAATAAGGTTTTATAACTCTTTATTAGGGTTTTAATAAGTCTTTAGGTCTGCTAATCTAAAGACCTTTATTAATTAAGCCTTAGTAGTATCTTAAGAGACTTATCCTATAGTATAGGATTCTACAGCCTTAGTGAAGTTAGGGGTGCTATATATATAAACTTCCTTAATCTTATTGGCTGCACTTTTCTAAAAGAGAAACGCTATGTTATTATATTTATCTAAGAAGTTAGATATATTATTACTTTTAAACTTAGGAGCTCCTATAGAGTAAGGGGTTATAGGCGTAATAGTTAGTTACTTATTAATTAACTAGGCTAGTTAGAGGTAATTAGTAATAGTTATTATATACTTTATAAGGGTATTTATACTATTAGTAGTTATAGGTGTAGACTTAGGAGAAGAACTCTACTTTAAAGGACTTTATATACCTCTATTATTAACCTCCTTTAGGTTAAAAGCTTTTTACTATATTATATTAAAGCTTATACTTATAAAAGGACTAGATATAATATTCTTACCCTTTAAGGAGCTATCCTCTAAGTTAGGGTTAACGTAAAAGGGGTTAGATATCTTAGATTATATCTAAAAAAGGTTTAAATAGTATAAGAAATACAGTATAATTATTATTTCTTATTAATAGTAATTAGCTATTAGTTTATAGCTTATTACTAAATAATAACTCTATCCTTCTTATATAATAAGTTAAGTAGACGTTCTTTAGTCTTTAGCGTATAGTAGCTATATAACTCCTTATTACTTTTAGTAGCTATCTTATATATCTATTTTACTTTATTAATATCTCTTCTTATTTCCTTACTCTTATTATTATTTATTAGTTTTAACCTAACTAGTACCTCTACTATACTTATTAGCTTAATAGGACTACTATTATTTCTTATTTATATTAGTATATTTTAGATCTAAAAGTCTTTTACCTAACTAAGGGGTCTCCTTTAGTTCTTAATAAAATATACGTATATAAAAGATAAAGGGATATAGGAATAAGTAATACTTATTTAGGCTAGCTGTTCTTAACTCTTTAAGGGAGGTTTTTAGGGTCTTTAGTATTCCTACCTTAAGATACTTTAGTTTCTAGCAATATTCTTATAGTGCATCCGCTTAAAGGTGCTAATAACTTCTTTAGGTTCTTCTTTAGGAATTATTATAGGTAGTCTTACTATATATACTAAATAGGTTAGTTAGTAGGTAATACGTAACCTAGTTAAGTAGAGAGAGAAATACTTTAGTAAGATATATAAAGCTAATAAAGGGATTTATAAACCTAATTCTTTATAGCGTAATAGTATATAGCCTTTATACTACTCTATTAGGAGTTATAGGTTATATAAAATTAGTACTTATAGTTACTAAATTTTATCTTAATATCTATAGTAAAGGTAATACGTTTTATATTATATTATTTATTAATCTATATAAGCTATATAGAAGGGTTAGACTACTCTCTAGAGGATAGATTTCTACTATCTTAAAGGATAGAATCTACCTCTAGGCACTATTAAGAAAGCGCTAGGCCTACTAGCTAAAAAGGCTAAAGGAAAAGTGTAAAAACTACACCTACCTCTAACAAACTCTAATTATAGTAAAGCGTATACTAATTAATAGGTCTTTTAATTCTTAGACCTAATCTAAAAAGAAAATCTAAAAAGATAAAGTATTAATAGAGAAATTATAAAAATGCTAATATATATAAAAGTAATAAGCTTACGGTAACAACTATGTATTAACTGTCTATGTGTCTGTTATCTCTGTAACGACTGTAGGGCCTTTCTACTTATAGACTCTGTTTTTACCCTGCTGTTTTAAGCCTTAACGTAAGACTACTTTACCCTATTATATTAGTTTTATTATTATCCTTATAAATAAGGAGGATAGTAATAAACCGACTAGTAAAAACCCTAGTAATAACAGCTACTTCACTATTAATAGTAATATTATCTACTTTAGCTTAACGAAGTATAAAAGGGTTACCTATAGCATCCTTACTTCTAAGATATACGTAATAGTTACTAAAGCAGATATTACCTATATAGTAGGGACTACCTTTATAATAGTTACAGACTAACTTAAGATACTATAGATACCTATAGTTATTTATACTAACTTATACTCCCTCTATAAATACCTTATAAAACTTAGTACTACTAAGGAGAAGCGCCTTATAATTAATATAATAGCTCTCTACTAGTTATATAAATACTATAAGATTTATAAGATATAATAGATTTATAGTAGTAATAACCTAGCTAATAGATTTATAAAGTTATTACCTAATAAGGTACTAAAGGGGCTTATTACTAATAGGATAGTAAAGGTATAGATAAATAGATAGGTATCCTGTATATAACGATTCACGTAAGCAAAAAACCCTTACTATTATTACTTAAAAAAGGGGTATTTTCTAGTACTTTTGCTATAAGAGAAAAGTTACTAGTGTTATAATGCTGAGTATTACTAAACCTACTGGGTTTAATAGGTTTATCTCTAATAACCTACTACGGTTATTAGCTGTAGTTTAGCTGTAGTATCTATTGCAGCTAACGGTGTATTTTACTACCTATTTAACTAGGCGGCCTACAATAGTTATACTTCCTAGTTACGTATAATTAAACTAGAACCCCTTATTCGTTACTTACCTATTGATACAAACGGTTAACTGTATTATAACCCCTTGTGATATACCAATAGAGACAAAAACCTGACATCAGCGCCATAGAGGCTCACGATGGCTGCCTATGAGTTAAACAAACTAGTTAGTGCTTATATTTAGAGACGGTGCTGGTGGAGTAAACTCTGGTTACGTACATGCTGGGACAACTTGAAAGGATTTTTCACCTCTTAAGCTACATCTCCGATGTACTGACTATTTTAGTGGCTGACTTGTTAGGCATACCTGACTGTACTGGATAAGATGGCGTTTAGATTACCTTCATAACAGCAACCCTGGGCACGCGTGAGTACTCAGCTTTAAGGACTAGCGAGTTCGCCAGTAGTGATAACGAAGCCGACATCTGAGGCGATAGCAACGCCGAAGAGGATGTGTCTCTTAAGGCTGGAGGCAATCCGTAGAGGTATAAAAACATATCCGTATTTCCCGAATTGTATGTGTCACCGCCGGGCTAGGACAAGCAGATAGGGGATAGGTGGAATTGTACCTTACACAGAGTGACGGAATGCACCAACACCGACAAGACATAAATACATAGGCGATACAAGCAATACAGGCAGTACAGATATAGGTTAGCAAATGTGAAATGTGGCGGAATGTCACGAAATGTTACGGGGAACCCGCGGTGAATTCATCGCGCTTTCGCCGAAAGTTCGCCCACCTCCGGGGTAAAGGACAAACCAGAGGTATATAATGCTTACAATCTAATATAGGATAGGCTCCAGTAAGATGGACTCAGGCTGTATATAGTTACGTAATATAATAAGGTTTTTTTTAACAAGAATTATAGCTATTTATATCTCTACTTTATTATTAGTATCAAAAGGGTATCATTATAATGGTTAACTACATCGGAAAGGGGTAACGAATAACGTAGTAAAATGGTCTCTATAATACGTGAATTGAAAGAGTAACTATTGTAGGCCGCCTGGACGACAGACAGTAAAATCCCTCGCTTGATTCCCTTAAGTATATATTTACTTAGTATGTAGTTATTATAAAGGACAGAATATGATAATACTATATTATTTCTAATAAGATGAACGATAGTTATTCTCTACATATACATATTCTAAGTATACAAATCATAATCCTCTACGTTCTCTAAACCGTTACAGAGTCGTACCGCAAGAGGGACAGGGTATCCTGCTGCGCCAATGTTAGGTTACTTAAGGAACCGCAGACGCTACTAGGCCAAGGATTACTCAAGAGGCCTAGAGTATTCGCTTGCCTTAATATAATTATGTTAAGTTGAGTCTCTCTAAAAGATTAACGCAACCAGATCAACAATAACAGTTACTAAGACCAGAGTGCGGAAATGCTGGCTTAGGCGTGCCGCAAGCTTCGTTGCCATCAGAGAATGCTTTCCGCTCTGGTCGCCACACACAGCCTTGAACCATATCACATGCGTAAATGAAAAGCCCATGTGTCAAGTATTGTGTCACTGTGACGGTGCTGTAAGCCGTCGAAAAGCCCACTCTATAGGTCCGAAGAGCCGTGAACTAACCATAAAACCTTGCTAGTTTTCCATGAGCCGCATGGCGATAGATGTGCAAGTTTCAGTGGGCTATCGTTTAGCGCCGACTACAACAAATCAACAGTCCCAGAATCAGGCATGGGACATTCTGTAGCGTCAAGGGCTGAGATTGTCCGTTCCCCATTCCATCTGAGATGGTGTGCTTAACGAGGCTGCGTCTTACAGTTTACCATATGTCCACACATATATCCCATTATCCGCAACTCAACTCATCTCAACCTATTTCCTTGCCCTACCTGCTCCTGTTTCTTATCCTGGTTCTCTCTATGACATTAGGGCGAGGCTTGAAACTTTTAGTGACCTTGGAGACGTTGGAATGGACCCTTTGTCTATTGCAGCATCTGCTGCTGCCCTAGCTCAAACCGCAGGAACTGTAAGTAATCAATTAATACCCACCCCCTGAACGTGTCCAGATTGTCCAATGTTGGTTTAGAGGCTACTTGAGTATCCGTGTCTGATCTAACGTGTTCTAAAGCTGGCGATATGGTTGTACGAACTTGCCAACAAGGTCAAGAATGCCGACAGCAAGTTGTCCGACCTGTGCAAGGAGGTGGAGCAGCTCACCAATCTGCTCACGTCGGTAGAGAAGACGGTCAAGCAATGCCAGTCGCAGGTCCTGACGCTGGCGCACCTCGACCAGCACATGTGGGAGCAGATCAACGCAACTCTGGCAGACTGCCAGTCCAACATTGACGGCCTCAACGGGCTAGCCATAAAACTGATGAGTCAATACGACCCCAAAGCCACTGGTTTCGGGAGGCTGCTGAAGAAACCGAGCCTCCACTTCCATTTTGTTGTCCACAAGGACGCAATCCAAGACTACACAACCAAGATCGTCAAATCCAATCATGCTATGCAAACGACCCTGGCTGTAGTCAGCGTGTATGTTCCTCTGCCCTTCTGACCGATGGTTGTAGCCTCTAGCTCAGACTCTAATTATGACCTGGTAGCTCACTGAATTTCCGTACCAACGTCTCGCAGGAGGCTATCTTCCAGGAGTTGGAGAGATTGAACAAGCTGATTCAAAAAGCATTTCAAGCGGTCGAGCGACAAGAGGCAGTTCCCAATCCATCTTCACTGCGTCAGACCATGAACCTCCAGAGCCTCGCCACAGCTGCCAAACGGTTTCACACGTTTGCGACTACGACCGCCAGCACCACCTACGGCGCAGGCGACCACAGGACATCCACTGTCTTTGGAGGAAGCGAAGTCGGGAACTTGACCGAGGTCCAGAGGGCTGGGATCGAGCAATGGAGAAAGCTCAACCAGCTATCTATTGTCGACGAGTCTACGGAAGATAGCATGACAGAAGTATCGCTTTCGTCGGGCCACAGAGATACCTCAACCATCATAACAACTCCGGAAACAGAGTCTTTTTCCCGAAGCCAGGCGAAGCCAATTGAGCAAAATGGCGCATTGGACGACAGCGACGACGACTCTGACGTCGAGCTCGACTTTCTTCGTAACTCGGAAGAGCTAGCTTACGAGCGGTTCCTATCGGAGGACTACATCAAGGCCGAGAAGTTCTTGCGGATGGCCGTAGAACGCTTGACTGGCGACGCAGCCGGAGCCTCCGACTTCAAGCAGCTCAAGCTCCAGCTGGCTCTCTTCTGCTGTCTGCAAGATAAATGGAACCACGCCGCGGGCATCCTCGCCTCATTGCCCAAGACCAGGCCTGCCGACAATCTCCCCGTCCTCGGCCTCTTGCAGGCTATCAGTATAGCGCACCTGGCAGAAGGACACCTGGATGACGCCTACAACACCTGCAAGACCGTAGTGCAGGGTAAGAAGAAGGTCTTTGGGCGGGACAGCGAAGAGTACTATGGGTGTCTGTGGCTCTTTGCGTCGATCCACGACAAGCGGAGCCCGGAACATGCTCTGGAGGCCGAGTCTGTACGGCACTCGATCCCCCGAGGCTGGACTCCGACCATCAGAGACATCCTTTCGTCCCCCAAACGATTCATCCTGGGCCAGGAGACACTAGTGCAGTCTATCTTCGCCGGCCGGGGCGGCAGCGGCCAAGAGCACCAACCGTCTCCCCCACCTGCTGTACAGCAATCTGTGGAAAACGAGTCGGTTTGCAACTCAGGGTTAGGAACACAAGCAAGACTTCTCAGGGCATTGGCGCACGCTTTTTCCGAAAGAGCCGGCCAGCGGTTTCTTGCGGGCCGAACGTGAAGAGATGAGAGGAGCGTCGGTCGAGGAGACGGACACTGGAAAGGAAATGGTCGTGGGCAGCGGGGAGGAAGTGGTTGTTCAGAATATTCCGGGAATAACAATCAACTCGCTCCCCGATTCGAGACAAAGCTTCAGCGCGGGCGGTCATGATAGTGTTTCAGGCCACTTACAGCATCACTCGGACTCCCAGAGTCAGTTGAATAGCGACTCCGCAGGGTTCCAAGATTGGAGGACACAACATCAACACCTCTCGCCGTCACGGCAAGGCCCCCAGCCCTCTCAAGCCATACCGCCTTTACGGCCTTTGCGTCCCGCCTCTCCTAAAAGACACGCCCATAGCGGCTCCGAAGATTTGACCGCGCCTGTGTGGAGATCTTACGCAAACCCGGCAGATGACTCTGATCAGTTACTGATGCGCAGCGCGTCACATAGGCCATCGCCAACCCTCAGCATCTTGGAGAACACGAGCGGCATCATTCGGAGCCATTCTCAGCAGAGCCGATCAATCTCGCTTTTGGACATGGTGGCTGTTAAATCAACACCGGATCTACCATCAAACTATTATAGTGAGGCCCGCCCAGATGTTAACCAGAGGACCGAAAGTGCCCCGGCCCTGCATCCCCTTCGCCACACCAAGTCTGTCAACCGCCCAGTGAGCCACAGCCGTCTCATTGACGAGGTACGCCAGGCTCAGGCCCGATCGACGAGTGTTCGAGAGACATTGCAACAGGCAGCCCAACCGACCGAACACTTATATCATCAACAAAGCTATGTCGACTCACTGACCCAACCTGAGAGTGCGGGAGGGATAGTTGGGGATGAGTTCTACTCTACTCTTGAAGTGGTGTTTCCAATCAACGAAATCGCCACCACCGCCACTCCGCGGTCCCCGTCGTCACTCTTATCTCCAGCGTCGAGCAGTCACAAACTACGGCTTTCAATGCCCGACGCCAGCATGAACGGCAGTTCAAGTCGTCGCACGCGTTGGACGGTTCAAAAAGACATTGGAAACATCGGCCAGCCTCGAGATTCCGGTGATCAGAGCCAGTTTTTGCCCTTGCCGACGCATTCGCCCAGCTCTGGGCTAGGGTATGTGGGTGTTTCGTTCGGCATCGGCTCGGACGGCTCCGTTGCTGTGAGAACAGGACATAAAGAAGTTATCATATGTCAAATTCCCGTAAGTCAATATTCATATTATCACGGAATCGAATAATGGGGTAAATAGCTACATGGAAGCTGAATTTCACTGAACAACAACAGGCTCGTCCATCCAAGACCGAAGAAACCGTCAAATCTCCGACATCTGGCATGCGAGGCTTCATGCGCAGGGCGAATATGTATTCCAGCCGTTATTCCTCTCCGTTCGCGAATACATCAGGGTTCACTGTCGACTCGCCGTCGCCGCGAGACTGGCTCAACGATTTCGATACAATGGGCGACATGTCTAGGCTCATTGCGGACGGGAGGGAACTCCTAGCGGGACAACAGGCGGCAACAGCACAGATCGAAGCAGAGGTAGCAAACATCCTATCTCGTGGTCAGTCCAACGCCACCTCTGGGACGTTCAACTCTCTCAGGTTGGGGGCGCTGGTCTACGTCCTGCCTGACCTTCTCGACCGTACGTCGCGAGAGCTCTGGACGAGGGCGTTAGAGGAGCCCCCGCTCCTTCAACACGCCAAGGTCATCCCGCAATCGTATGCCATCTTGCAGTATTACCTAAGCTCCGGGCAGCTTGTAATCGATCACGCCGACCCCGACAGGTTCGAGAGTCTCGTCGTAGTCCTCAACTGCGAGGAGAAGCTCGTCGACTGCACGCCGTACAGCCTAGAGCCCGTCTCGCATCATTTTGTCGAGATACACGATCTCAAGTCATCGTACAAGGCAGAACTAGCCGGGTGAGTGTGTTCCTTGCTGGTCCTTCCCTTTCCAAAAGTGTCGCAAATATCAGTCAAGCATTCTGTTGCGGACACGTGATCAGGCCCAGCCAGCTCGCTTCTCAGAGCTGCCATGCTGATGCCGCGATAGCCACGGCCATGCCCAAGCCCTGTTTGCGACGCTTGTAATCGACCAGCTGAGGCTCTACGAACGCGAGTTATCCCGCAAGTTCGACCCCGCCGCGATCCATGAGATTGTGCAGTCCTGCTGCGAACAGTTCAGGACTATAATTATGCCCAGCTTCGACAGCGACGGCAAGGAATGGACTGTCGAGTCCGAGATCCCATCGGCAATCCCGGGATTCCAACACGGGCGGCTCAAGTTCGCCAACTCGGAAATTATGCGCTGCTTCATGCAGAGCGTCTCAATGATCAAAAAAATGCTTGTGGACACCCTCAAGCATCTGTCACCAACTAGGGTATCTGCGACGGTATGACTTTGACTTATTAATCCTGCTCAATACCCTCCAATGTGCTTCCATGCTAACCACTCGAACAGCAGATTCTTCTAGCGGGCTCTTATTCCAAATCAAAGTATCGTCTCGGTCATCTCGAGAACACCATATATGAACTAGGACGGCCAGTCTTTGGTTCAATAAGATTGCTGAAAGCGGCAGAGTGTGATGATATTTGTGTTCTTGGAGCTCTGTCACATGCAATGGGCTGTTAGGCATCGAATGCATGAACAACCCGACATGGAAGTCCTCTTGCATAAAGATCACAGTATGTAATAATAGGTCTACTTGGACCACAATCAGACTTCTTGGTATTCCATAGGCGTGGCGTATAACACAGAACAAGCGAGGAATGTTTGAGATTCTTATTCCTGGGTGTCTATAGAGTTTTCAAATATTTTCAAGGGCATGTATGTTGCTTAATCGTGCATGTAGCATCTGTCATAAAACCGTGCCTGAAGTGCATGTCTGGTTATGAGACTTCGGAAAGTAACATAAACAACTACTGGAGGATAATAATCTTTCTCTCTTCATTTCTTACTACATCCTGACAGTTGTGTGGGTTTTCTGGATGAGTGTCGTATACTTTGTCTGGCCTGGACGAGGACCAACAGTCCACGAAGTCGTAAAACCAAGGTCCTTCCTTTGACACCCCACGTAGCTGTAAGAGTGACTCTATGCCGTTTTCGCCTAGGGAAACTCTGTGAATGTATCTGGACTCAGCAGCCGGGTGCCCCGGCGTGAGAGAATCGGATGAATCTCGATATCGTAACCCCAAGTAGCACGATCGTGTTGGCCAAGACATAGGTCGCAGATAACGCCGTCACAAAGAACTCGGGCTTGGGGTACAGATATCCCCACATGTACAAGTGATTACATAACCGTGCAGCTCAACTGTCTAAGAGAAACATTGAAGCCCTCTTTCCCAGGCGCCGCAGTGATCTTGAGGCTGTGGATACTCTTTATTACTGTCCCCTGACCCGCCTGCCCACGATGATGAAGTCTGATTTCTCGCACCTTTCTCATATCTCCACTCATGGCGGCGTTGTAGACATCATGATTCCTCCCGCTCCAACCCCCGCAAAACCACATGCTCACCTCCGGGTCGAAGCCACAAGCCACGATGCCGTCCAGGGTCATCTGATCCGTCACGATTCGAACGTTGACGTACCCCGTGAAGCTTCTCTCGCCGTCCGTGATGAACATGAGCCTCTGCGGGTTCCACATCCGCGCCGGGACGGCGGACAGGATCTCGACTGACTTGGACTTGACGATGTGGAACCGTATGGCGCTGCGGGAGACCGACTTCATCCGCTTGGCCACCTGCTTGGCCGCGTCCGCCTCGACGTGCTTCTTGATGTAAAATGTGTGTGAGGTCTGGGGAGCGTTCTGCGTAAGCTTGATAAGTATGCTTGGCTTCGCGCGGAGGAAGACGCTGCCGCCCTGGTCCTCAAGGGAGAGACCAATTTCAGTCCGCAAGCTGTCGCCTGCGTGGTGGCATCCGAGGCTGAGGAGCTGGGTGTTGTTATCCCCCTTTGTGATTTCGGCAACTATGCGCAGACCCTTGTTGGTCATGGTATACTGTTTCAGAAAGCCTATCAGCTCTGTGTAATATAACCCTAGGAAGAAAGGGCTTAACAATTAGGTGTGCCTACGTCAGGGTTATACTTTGTATCCCGACTTAACTCCAACTTGCTCGAGTCTTTAAACTCATGAGGCGAGCTGGCTAGGATACCGCGATACTCAGGCACATCTTGTGTGCCTGTCCCTCCAGGGAAGGAGGCTATCCACGCAAAAAGACTTAGATCGTTTGTCTCCTTGATGATCTCCTCCTGAAGACGCATAAAGGCACTGCTGCCCTCGCCATATAACATAGGCATATTAACGCCGAAGATGCCAAGAAGACTGTAAGCACGATCCTCCTCTCGGGTTGTGACCCGCGTTGCCGCCCAAGACATGCGAACCGCCACCGGCCCACTTGAGAGGAGCGTCCTAATACCGGGCCCGGGAGCAGAGCCATGGAGCAGGATCTTCTTGCTGATGCCGGTCCGGGCGTGGATCGTATCGCAGAGCTGGGCGCCGGTGCCAATCAGGGCCCAGTCCCTGTCGAAGAAGAGGATCTCCCTCGGCGCGACAAGCTCCTGCAACGTCCAGCCGCGGGTGAACCACAGCGACTCGGCAAAGGGCCGGCCGGCGGTGCCCCCAACGTCGGACAGGAAGGCGCAGCAGACGGCCGCGTCGGCGTACCACTTGAACATGGAGTTGATGGCCTCGGAGGCCTCGGCGCTCGACGTCTTGTCGATGCAGCAGGTGTCGATCCAGGCGTAGGCGTGGCCGCCCTTGAGTGCAATGCGGCAGGTGGCGCGGATCTTGGCCCATCCGCGCTTCCGGTCCAGCGTCTCCGGGTGGTTGTTGACGACGTCTTGGTAGGTGACTTCGTCGGCCTCCCAGCGGTGGGATAGGACGACGTAGGATTCGGGCATCGACGAGCCGAAGAACTCCTCGATCCTGAAGGTGGAGCAGTTGAGCAACTTCATCAAGCTGGAGTGGCGTGGATTATCGGCAATCCACAGAACATATATACGTGTAACGTCGATAGAATGCCTTGTTGGCTCCAGGTTCATGAGAAGGTGAACTGTAACGCATAGTCAGCGTAAGCATGCATGCATAAGCCTATCAGAGCTCAAGGGGCTGACTTGTTGCCTAGAATTGTCAAAGCGGGGCTATCATGGCGAGTAATACATGGACCTGTGAGAATGAGTATTATGGTCTCGCCACGTGGTTTTGTTACCAAGTTGCAATGTTAACGATACTGTTGTGATATTTATACAAGCTACAATTACTGCACAGTAATTGTGGATCCAATTTTACGGACTATTCACCAATACTTTTTATCTTTGCTCTAACCACTATAGTTTACTATGATTCATTTATCCTTATAATGCAGTTCCTTAGTTTTACTGACTTCACTTTTGTTTTAGCTAGTACTGCACGTGCTGCCCTTGACCTACATGCAGCTAGTTATCTAAATTCGCGCGAACCTGCACGCCGGCCTAAGCTATGTCCTTGTAGACCTTCAAGGGATGCAGGATGTAAAGGATTAGATGAATCCTGCTCTAATTCAGATGAATGCTGCGGCAGCTAAATTTGCAGAGGTTCAGTCCTCAAGGCCTGCAAATATGTCTAATGTTTATACCCAAACCGTTTTGCCTTAAGTCATCTACTTACAAGGCTATGTTGTAAATTATAGCATATTTTCTGTTACAACCCAATATACGAAACTTTACTTAAACCTTGAGCTGGGGCGTTTTGCCACTATCAGTAGGGCAAAGGGATGGGTTGATGGAAACGGAGGACAGAGGTCTACTACTCCCACAGAGGCAGGGGAGAAAGAGGACCTTCATCCTCATTATCACCACTATAACTGCGTTCATTTTCGCAGTAAGAAGACATATATTTCAATACACAGAAATGAGGAAGCAAGTTATTCATTTGTTAGAGATAAATACACAGAGTCTTTACCGCATTGCTTCATTTTACAGCCGGCAAGAAAAGGAGACTTCTGTAAATCTTCATTATAGGGTGTCTTTACGGATTCTTCCTCATTTAATTCTTTTTTGAACGTTAGGTCTACGAATCACTTTACCTATCTTTTGAGGGTACTCTTGAACTCTTACGTCGATGTGGGGTGGTTGTAGTTTTCTTAGCCTTTTTCCTTTCCTGCTGAGAGGGCAGTGGTCCTGCTTCATTTACACTCTACTTAAGCCCTAAGCTGGGATACTGCTAAGTATGGACCTAATAGGTAGCTTGATGCGTAAGCTAATACTGGCTTTCTGTCTCCTGCACGCACTGCCCTTAAAGCTACAAGAGAAGGAGAGAACAGTGAAGGGGGTAAAGAAGGCAAAGAGGGATAGGAGGGTGAGAGACTCTAACTCTGTGCATCCTTGAGCTTACAGTAATCTGAGTCGTAGGACCTTGGAGGCCTTACCCGCTTATTGTACGATCCTATTGCATAGAGCCAACACTCGACGTAAGCTATATACAACATTACACGCAACACCGTGACTACTGGGAAAGATAGTCAAGGCCCACATAAGACTAGCTGCTGTATCTACACATGTATACACCCCTTGGTTATAAGCTGGATGTAAGCAGAAAATTCAAAAAAGTTAGCTGAAGTAGCAGGCCTCTTGCTATGTCTGATTATAGCCTTATACGGTAAACAGTAAGCCTGGCTATTAAGACACCTACTACCCTGTATTAATATATTAGGTAATAAAGCAGCCCGACAACTCTCGGATAGCTTACCTAGGCAGCTGAGAAGTGTTTTCCGTAGGGCGGCTGGTTTGATAGCCAAAGCTTCGGCTCTCTAGTGGCTCTGAAGCGAGTGGCGGCTTGGCCTAGTACTTGATATTGCATTTCAAGATATAATTACACTTCGTCAACATTTGATTAATGACTCCATCGAGATTTTCTAGATTATACCTTTATGCAATGTATTAATTAACGTACAAAAGGGGGAACTTGATGCATATGTACAGTTAAATCACCATCACATCTTTGCGTCCCTTCCGAGACCCGTCTGGCCGATTGCAAACTCCTTCCGCTCATCGGCAGACAATCTGGTCTCGGCAATCTCGCTCGTCTGTGATTGCTCTTCCACAGTTGCAAGCTTATCTTCCTCTATAGGGACATGGTCTCTAACAACAAGCCAGGTAGGGTAAATGGCGAGTACTGCATCAAGTTAGTGACTGCTTCCATCGGCAATCGTGGAGTTCGAGCAGGCTTACCCAAAAGAATGGTGTTGATAGCCAACGGCACTCGCCCCCCCTTCCATTTTTGGGTGTTCAAGCCGAAGGAGATTGCCTGGGAAAAGCTCTCCTGGCCACGCAAGATGCCCGAGAAGCGCGCGAGCTCCGAGATATTGTCCGTCTTGGTAGCTAAGAGATAGTACAGCCAGTTCTGGAGTGCCTGGCGGGCAAAGTCCCAGAGCAGAAGCACGAAGAAGCCCTCGGTGAAGCCTTTGTCCTCCCAGTCGTACGCGGGGGGGTTGCGGGTGTACTTTTCCTGGATGACCCATCCGTAGACCCAGGCGATGACGTGCCACAGAACGACGTAGTAGAAGCCGTAGTTGATGCGCTTCTTGACGGTCAGTTTCTTGTGGTCGAGAAGCATGCTGATGATCTGCGACGAGAGAAGGGTGCCGAAGTTGCTGACGAAGCCGATGAGGGCGCGGGCGCGGACGCCGAAGTAGTACGACTGGAAGTTCCCGCTGTACTGGTTGAAATAGGCGGCCCAGAAGACTGGCAGCAGCAGAAGGACGTCTTTTCTCCGGGAGACGCGGAGCAGCGCCTGGAACTCGGCCTTGAAAGACTTCTCGGCCTTGATGATGACCTTGCTGCCATCGGATCGTTGGACCTTCTCGGGGGGAGAAAGGGCAAGGGCGAGAGGGACACTCAGGCATTGCAATGCAATGAAGACCAGGTATGTCTGGGCCCCGACCTTGCCCTTTGTCTTCGCGGCGGCATCGTTGTTGAGTGCCAAGACAATGGCACCACCGACAAGAGGACCACCGGTTCTGAACCAAAGCCAGACTGGCGTTACGCAGTTAGTTCCCCTGTCTGAGCCTGTGACGATCCCCTCGAATGGCTGACTTACTATTCATATACTTGCCGCGCTTCGATGGCTCCGGATACCCCAACGCAACAGCGCCCTCAGACGCCCAAAATAGGCCGGCGGAAATGCCACAGGCGGCAGCGCCGACCAGCACGAACCACACGTTGCCGAAGCGGTTGTTGGTGTACAGACCAGCCGAGTAAAGGGGGTATCCGACGGCGCCGAGCAAAAGCGTCCACGAGAGTCCGATGCGGTTCGCGAGGGGTCCACCGAAAAGGCAGAGGAAACCCATGAGACCAAACACCAGCGCGTTGGCGGCATTGACAAGGAACGGCTCCTGGGCGCCGCCTGCGCCTAGAGCGTTCATGGCATTCCAAAGACCAGGAGCCATGAAGCCTGACGTTGCGTTAGTTTCCGTGCGGAACTTGAGCGCTTCAAGGGGGGGTTGGTTGCAAGTTCAAACCTACCGACTCCTCCAATGACAAAGGCATTGAACAGGGTGCTGTGATACCACACACGCTTGGCGGGCGCGTCTGAGGCGCCATCTTGGACCTCCACTGGCGTAGACTTGGGCGTTTCTTCGGCCATGGTTGTCGAAGGCTCATTCGAAGACGGGATGTACAGCGCTGGGGGGCGTAATATCGAAGAGGAACCCAGTTCAAGCTATATAAGCAACCCCTTTTGTTCCGGCTTCCATCGCCTGGCCACAAGGACTCGTCAGTAAGCCGTCTCAAACACCACAAAAGTCCCTCGAACTTTTCTCCATGGGATTAACTCCTCATTCTACGGCCAAATGACGAATATGCTAGTGCAACATTCGAACCCAGCTCATTGGCGAGAAACGTGCAGCCGACGCTGAGAACTCCACTGAGCAGCGGATGGGCTGTCGACCATCGGTCACTTTCCGACGGGGAAACTAACCATGAGAGGGGAAGTTTGTTGCCGCACTTGCGGCTCGGAACAACATCATGAAGAATCGCTAATAGCTCTCACGCACCGGAAGTGGTGTTTTGGGATGGAGCTCAGAAGCGAGAAAACTTTCGCATCGTCTCTTCTCTTCTCGGGTCTGGACTCTACATGATACTGTCGTGGTCTACCCTTGTAAATCATAGCCTGGCTACGCTCACTTTGATGAGGTCGTCCGGCCCCACGGATAATTGTGTGATCTGGGTCTCGGTTTCGCTTGGACGGCGGATGCCTCGTGCTGCGATGGTAGCGCCGGGCAACCTATGCGTCTTGATACCTGGGCTCTAACTGTTGACCAAAGCACCGCTCGAAATTCGACAGTGGATTATTCTGATATATGGCTGGAAGATGATGCATTTTCTCTTAGTTCTTTCCGTCGAGGTCCTTCTGGAAACCAAGTCACGAACCTTCTCCGTTGAGGTTTTTCACTCACGCTCCGGGACACGAGAACGTAGCACAACTGTGAGGGTTAAGCCGCACTCAAGGGGCCTCACTTCTCTAGATTCAGGCATGTCCAAACGAAGAAACCGAAAGAAAAACCATTCGCCGCGTCCGTCTTGCGGTCTCATCGTCTTTCCAAACGAGATGTGCTGGTCAGTTCAGGTCGCCAAGAACGCTGGAAAAAGGCTCCTCGGTCGGAACCTCGGTTGATATCCCGCTGCCTAGATGGACCATTTTCCAGTCGGCGATGTGCCATGGAAACCGCGGTGGCCGTGTCTGTCTGTCGGCTCTTGAATCAGTCTGCCCCATTCCCGCGGCAGTATCCGAGGTGAGCCCCGAGCTTTAGACTCGGAGACACAAGGAGGCTGGACCGGCGAGTCCATCAACCGGCAGTTTCCGGAGCAGCGACGCTCCACCAGCAAGTGACCGTCCGAGCCCAGACGGCCCGCTTCACGTTCTCGCGGCCGGCGTCGAACCCGGTGGTGGCGTTAGGCAGGACGTCGTCGCTCTTGTTCTGGGACGGGTGATGGTCTCACGTGTGGATTCGGTGGTTCGGGGGACTCGAATGGACATCCTTTGCATGCCATTCACGAGAAATACGGTTAGTTTGTGTGCTCGTTCAAGGCGATGGGGTTGGACATGACAACACATGTCGCAAGCAACATGAAGGGATTTCCCCCTGTGGTCAACTACGGCGGAACCGGAGCGACCCTCCGATGTTACAGGTACCGAGGCTCCAAAGCTTGCGACCGTTGCAACGATGCGCCTAGAGAGGCTTGCTTGCACTTTTCGATAAAAAAAAAGTCATCAGCGGATGATAGTGTGGTCTCAACTACCATCAACTGGCCTCCCTTCCTCAGTAGCAGACGGTCCATCTGTCTGTAGTGTGCTCAGCCGCAAATTCTTATGGCCAGCTCGGCTGTTGGCGCAAGAGAAAGGCTTTCATATGCGTTGCTCTACACGTACACCCACCCCTGTATACTTGCGAATACATACTTGGCCGCACGCTCGCCTCCCCCCACCAATCCCCTCAAAGATGTCCGTAACCCAAGGAAACCAGACAGATCAAGCAGAGCCTGGGGCCAAGGAGTGACTCAAAACCGGGGTTCCTACCTTGGGAAGGTCACATCACCTGTCACTTGTGGCCGTCTTGGGACTTGGGGAAACGGGTAGGACAGGACAAGAGTCGGAGAGGCCCATCCTCGGGATGCCGGCTCCACCCCGGGAACTCCTCCATCTCTCACTAGGCAGTTCTCGCGGCTAAGACAGGGCTCCCATAAAAGTCAGGCCACCTTGGACGGCCGGTCCCCATCCCCATCTCTCCTTTTCTCGGCGTGGCACCAGCCTTTTCTTAGCCCGTGACCAACAAATACCCGGTGACATTGTACATCGTAGGAAGCCGAGAGTTGACCGGTGACCCTGTTGCTGGGTTCTGCATCCACGGCTGTCTGTGGCTGCGTTCCGCAACAAGAGGCTCGAAGATGAGCGGGAGCTGTTCCAGTCACACAACGGCTTTGCTGTACATGTAAAACACGCGACTCGGCGACGCCTTTTCGCGACAGACCGCTGCCAAACTCTGCTTGGATCCGACCCGTCCACGCCCGAGCCTGAGCGTGTCTTTTCGGAGCATGTGCCCAACCCTGCCGCCGTCGGGGGCCGTTCTCGGTAAGTTGAGGTAAGGCGATCCGCCCTGGGCGAGGTTCCCAAAAGGGTCTTTCAGGTATCATCCCCGGGTTCCCTTTTTTTGATGGATCATGTCTACCCGTGTTGGTCCCGTTCTGTTCGAAATCTCTCTCGCCCTCTCTCTTTTTCTCCCACAACATGCTTTCCTTTGCGTCGGTCTGCTTTTGCTATCCCGATAGACATCTCTCCCCTCTCTTCGTTCTCTCTTTTGCGACAGGCTGGATCGAATAGACCCGGACGGGCGCTCACTGTCATACACACCGGACCATTGTAAGCCGCGACCACCCTCTGCCCCTCTGTTCTCGTTCGGCCCAAGATACCCCGCCATGTCGGCGCAGTCGCTGACCGGGGGCCAACGCTCCTCCAGATCCCGAAAATAAACAAGGGCAAAAGTCCACCTTAGAGACGACAAGATAAAATAGCCGTCATCGAAAACCAACACCGAAAGAAAGAAACAAGAAGGGAAAAAGACACGAGAGAAACGGTGAACAAACCGCCGCAATGGTCTTCATCACGCGTGCCGTCTCCATCACCAACTTCGTCGTCGCCTCCTCCGCCCTCGGCTTCCAGGTCTTCGTCCTGTACCCCTGGCACGAGCAGCTCTCGCACGACTTCGACGACCTCAAGAAGGAGCACCTCCGCGTCCTCGAATACGTCAAGGGCGTCGACGCCGGCCTGAGAAAGGGACAGGGCGGCGCGCCCAAGGGGGAGTCGCTCTTGGAGCGCCTGGGCTACAAATAATAGGTCCGTTGTCAGCTCCTCGGTGGTCCTGCAGCTGTCTCCATTGGGACACATCTTTGGAGGGTGTAA
The DNA here is from genome assembly GCA_034509685.1 of Colletotrichum cereale. Lineage (NCBI taxonomy): Eukaryota > Fungi > Ascomycota > Sordariomycetes > Glomerellales > Glomerellaceae > Colletotrichum > Colletotrichum cereale. Next base: position 111,828 of record JASUDE010000098.1, on the reverse strand, counting down.
TCCGGGTCGGTCCGTGGTATTCGCGCCTGTCCCTCGTCTTATTTTTGGTCTGGCACTCGTGAGATGCGAGAATAAAAGAGCTTAATACCCATCCAGCGTACCGCGGCATCGCTTCGTGTCCTTTAGCTTCATCCTTCGGCTCTCGACGTGGTGCCAAGCCACAAGGTCCCGTCGCGGATCCCACTCATTATCGGGTGTGGCCGCACTCTCCGAGACGATGTCTAATGTGCATTGTGAAGTTAGCGGCGTGGCCTTTGATAGCGACCTTTTATCTTGCGAGGCATATCCTTCCTCCGACACCGAGCCTAAACCACGACAGAATAAACGTTATGCATATAATAATGTTGCGTAGAGAGAGGTCCGCTTCACCGCCGCCAGACTGCAGATCCGGAGTCCTCTCTGAACCTAACGTAGTAATATCGCGGTGACGCCCCTTCTTTGCTGCCTTTCTCATCATTCATCATTGCAGCGTGGACGAGAACAATGACTCATTTTATCTCATCGGGCAATGGCTCATTACCCTTCAGCTATCTCACCGAGGTGGCAAACATCAGCCATAATTATAAGGGTATCGCGAATTCTCGGTTGCTCGGCCTGCCTCACGTCTCATCAAGCCGCCTCGCTCTCTGCCACGCCATATGCCGTTCCCGTCTCAACCGTTGCAAAAGTCATCCGTTCTGTGTTCCATCAATGCACACATCAGCTTCGGCTCATCCATCTCAGCGACTCCAATGCCAACTTGTTGATGCCTATCACAAGTTCCTTGAATCTCATACGGTTGCAGTAATAGGGTCTTGGCGGTGAAAAACCAACCCCCCCCAGATTAGGCGTAGCTCTCCTGCTCGGCGGGCCAGGTGCCGATCCAGGCGACGAGGAAGATGAGGAGCCACATGATGAGCCAGGTGGCTTGGGTGCCGGCGGTGCCGAGGCCGACGAAGCTTCCAACAAGAAGCGCGGCGTGGATGAAGGCTGCCAACAGCAGAAAGATGTCAAAGTGCCATCGTCCCTAGAAGGTGAAAAATAAATTACAGGAGTCAGCGCGAAACCCCCCAATGTCATCCTCCGGAGTTTCACTAACCACCATGACTCCGAGGACCTTGCGGCGGCCCTCGGCCTGGCCGATGACGGCGAGGCACCAGGCGATGAAGAGGAATCCGAGGACGCCGAGGGCGATGCCCAGGACGGCGCCGATGACCCGATCGTGCGCGACGTCGCCGATGACGCCGACGACGGACATGGCGGTGCGGGTGCCGAGGGTGACGTACATGCAGACGCGGCGGAAGAGGACGGCCTTGTCGGTGGTCTTGAGGCTGTAGGCGTCCCACGAGAAGGACCAACAGCCGCGCATGTTGGGGCACATGCGGTCCTTGAGGCTGCGGTCCTGGGCCTGTCGGCCTGCGGCGGCGCCGGAGGTCATGGTTTGGTATCCGAGAGCGGCGCGGTGGTGTCCGAGGATGGGGGTGGTGCTGTCGCCGTCGCTGTCGGAGGAGGAAGAGCTGGAGAAGGCGGAGGAGAGGGAGCGCGTGTCGTAGACTCGAGGGAGGCTGTCGGACGCGCCGAGATAGAGCAGGCCGGGGGGGTCGATGCCGGGGACGGGGGGCATCATGAGCTGGGAGGGAGGGGGCGCCATGGATGTGGGTTTTCTCCTTTTATATACCGGGGGGGTTTCGTTCAAACAAGCGAGATGGGCAAGTCTTGGTGTTTGACCCTTTCGTGGGGTCTTTGCCGGTAGGGGAGGGATTGTGGGGGATCGTGGGTTTCGCGACAGGGGGAGGCTTGTTGGTCTCGACCAGGAAGATCGTGAGAGGGTTTCTGCAGACCTTTTACAATTTTGCTATATATTTTGTGTGCTCTTCTTTGGATCTGGTGACGCGTCTGCTTGAAACGGCGGGTGCAGCAGCTCGACTGAGCCAGTTGCTCTCGCTGTTCTGGGTAGTTTGGGAAAGCCATCACGTCTAAACCGTGTGGTGCGTTGAGAGTTGAGGACTGAGAGTTGAGCCCGTGTTGTGCAAGTCTGAAAAGGGACGACGCGTGTTGAGGTTGACCGGGCATCAAAGGTACTCTTTTGAAGAGCCAGGAGCTGGCCGCTTCAACTGTGAACTAATCTCATAAGAGTTCACAAAGCCCGCCATCAGATATCAACATCATCACGAAACAAGACAAAGACAGAACCACATGTCCATCTTGATACATCTCATCATCTCCGGGCTTAAGGTAATCTGGGTGTTTTTCCGCCGTTGTCTCAGCCTCCCAGTCTGAGCCAACATCAACCAACAGGAGGACGTGGATCACCATCAACAGGTGTTTAAGCTTAAGTCCAATGACCGTCACTTGGTCAGCCACGGCCAGGAGAAGGTGGTAACCAGCTGTCACAGCACCGGATTATATTAGTCAACTACCCGTCTCCGTTCCTACTCTTGGCGACAATATGGATCCTTGTGCCGCTTTGGTTTCAGGGGCTGACTGACCCGCATTGTATGATTGACGGCCCCTGTCTCCTGTGGAGATGCTCGTAGACCGGGAAGCCGTCTGTTGGATGCTGTGGCATCTTGGCGTCTTAGTCTGCTATGAGCCCCGGCATCATTGAGAAGTGTGCATAAGGGTCACGATATGCCGAGCCGCATGCCGCATTCACGCATGATACAGTCAGTGGCCGAGTCCCATGGCTGTCAGCTTTCCCGGTGTGACCCTTGAAGCTATGGGGCATAAGACCAAATGAGAAGTGATGAGCTAACGAATTCTATGGTATGAGGAAACGTCTACTCCTATTCCTACAACAGGCGTCGAACCCAAAACTGCTCGAACCACGATAACGGCGATGCTCCACCCCAGAGCTTCTGTCTCAAATCCGCCGGCACCGCTTGTTTGCTGCTCGTCAACTCAAAGACCCTAATCGCCCCCGACCCCCGCTCGAAGACCGCGGCGCTATGCCGACCCCCGTTCTCCCGGACCGCGGTCCGGAGCTCGCCGAGCACGGTCACCAGCTTCCGCAGCTTCGTCTGGTGCCTGGCCTCCCATTCGGCGAACTTGGCCGCCGCGTCGGTGATCTTCCTACCGCCGAAAGTGCCCTCCGTGTGCTGGCCGACGATGAGCCAGGGCGTCCTGCCGAACCAGAGCTGCGGCATGCGCTGGCCGATGGGCTTGTCCTTGATCGATGACTTGATCTCGGCGGCGGTCGACTGGTCCATCGCCCGCGCCCCGGCGTAGACTGTCTCGACCTGCACGCCCTGCGGCGGTCCTCCCCCGGTCTCGCATGGCTGGGCGCACTCGATGGGCATCTTCTCCACGAGCGGCGCCAAAGCGTCCGAGGTGGCGGGCTGTCCGCTGCCTGGATCGTAGCTGGCATCGACCTCGAACTGCACCGCGCAGCTCAAGGCCCCGAGGGAGTATCGCAAGGTGCGGTGGTGACTCATGCTCTCGGCCAGGCCGGGGGGGAACTTGGCCGAGGCCTTTTCAAAGTTCCTGCCCCAGCCCGAGTCCCGCGACCCGTGGACGATCTCGCGGGCGTTCTTCTCGCAACGCTCAACGATCAGAGTGTTGCGTACCAGGTGCAGGCTGAGCCTGAAGTTCTCCCGGGACCGGCCGTCGCAGAAGTCGAACAGCTTCCGGAGGCTGTTGCGGTTCGTGACGACGTCGATGTCATCAAAGGACGCGTCTCTGTTCATGGAAGCTGCCGCTCGGAACATGGGCTCGAATGGGTGCCGGGGCAACAGCCCGGTGTTCTGGTCGATGAAGTAGGTTCCCTGGTCAGCCGGGAGGGTCAACGGCAGGGCCACATCCTCCCAGATGGCCGCGTATCCTGTTCCCATGGGTTAGTATCGACCAGCAAAGGCTTGGAGTTGAGAGCGACATACCCGGGACTCGGATCCTGAGCGGCTTTCCTTCCTGCCAGTTGTAGCTGCACACGAACTGATAGCCGGCCTCGCTGCTGACTGCTGCTGTCGAAGGTACGATGGATGACTGGACGATGGCGTACACAGGCTCTGCCGGCCTTCGGACCTGCTTCCACAGCCAAGCTTGCTGCTGTGCTTTGGCAGGTGGAGGAGGGCGTTCGTTGGTCTGTCCAGCCCGGGTCGCGGCACTTGCGGTCTGGGTGATTGATAGTGAAGAGATGGCGCTGGAAAGCGAGCGGCAAGAGACGCGTCCGTTGTGGGCTCGGTTCATGTCAGTTTGATGCTGCGCCAGTGCTGCATCCGATTTGAAGCGGCGACCACAAGAGCAGGGAATCATCGCGGCGTCGTATTTGATGACGGGTTTGGAGAAAGACGCTCGTCGACATGGAGAGCTGTTGATGGTTGTTGGTGTGTATGTGTTGATGGATGCTGATTATCAGTTGATCAATATTGATGTGTTGATGACTAGAAGGAGTTTCCGAGTCTTTAAATATAAACAGATAACAAGAAAGAGAACTGCAAGGAAGGAACCGCCTTCTGTTAATAACGGCCCGTCTCTAGATGTCGGTCGTCTTGGAGGAGGGCCAACGGTTGGTGCCAACAATGACTGCAGGGCGGGGTAGCATGAGGAAGCTCTCCCACCCTTTGTCGGCGTTGCATCGATATTGGTTGGCTAGTCAATCTCAAAGCCTGACTCTGCCAGTGGAAGGAATAGTTGTGGCGGCAATGGCTGGCTACACCTCATACGAACAAGGACAGGTTTGGGCTCTTTGCATAGCCAAGCCAAAAAGGGGCACATTTTGACTGGAATCTAAAACCTCAAAATACAGAACAATGCTGGCGGCCCATGAGATGACTTTGCAATAAGAACCGGCGAGGGAGAAAACAAGAACACATGCTGAAATCCAATGGTATTATGCTAAACATCCCTGTCTCCCCTCAGAAAACTGCCTATGCTTTCGATCCTTTACTACCTCTATGTCGAAGCCGTCTTCTCGATCTCGGTGACGCCCGCTTCAGACCCCTTCTCGGACAGGTTGTCGTTCCGATGCGTCCTGCGGGTCAACCCGGCGACCTCGGTGCTGCTGAACTTCCTCGCCGGGATGCCTTGCTCAAACAATATCTCGAGCTCGCCGTAGGTGCGGCCCCTCGGCTCGGGCAGGCGGAACCAGGTCCAGGCGAAGCAGATGGCGCAGCTGACGGCCCAGAAGAGGCCGCTCTTGGCGCCCCAGTTCCAGGCCGAAGGGTTGAGCATCAGGGGCGTCAGGATGTTGGTGGTGATGCCGGTGATGTTGTACAGGTTGCGGGCCAGCACGACCGTCTTGGTCCTGAGCCGCGTCGAGCTGAGCTCGGACACGAGGGAGTAGCAGACGGGGCCGACGGTGCAGTCGTAGAAGAAGGTGTAGACGAGGAGCAGGCTGCCGATGGCCCACTGGGCGGCGACGTTGTCCCTGCCGGCGAAGGAGACGAGGCCGATGGTGGCGAGGACGGCGCACATGATGGCCTGGCCCGAGAGGTACAGGGTGCGGCGGCCAAAGTGCTGCATCAGGAACCACGAGAAGACGGTGCCGACGGCGCCGATGGCGTACTGGCCGAGCGACATGCTGAAAGAGTTCTCCTTGGCCATGCCGGCCTGCTGGTAGAAGTAGGTCGAGTAGCCCATGAAGGTCGATCCGCAGAGCGTCTGGATCGCCCAGACGCAGCAGACGATCTCGGTGCGGCGGAGGTCGATGCCCCGGAAGCAGTCCGTGTACTTCATGCCGCTCTGCGCCGCCTTCTCGAGCGCGTTGGTGTGCACCATCATCGAGACCGTCTCGTCCGGGTTGAAGTCGTGCTGCGCGTTGCGGCTGGTGAGCCGGAGCAGCGACGCCTTGGCATCCTCGAGGCGCTCCTTGCGGACGAGCCACCAGGGGGACTCGGGCGCGACAAAGATGCCGACGATGAGCGGGACCGGCCACATCCACTGCAGAGCAAACGGGATCTTGTAACCCCATTCATCGGTACGCTGGATCATCCCGCGAAGGACGCCGCTGGCGATCAGCTGGCCCATGACCCAGCAGAGGTTCACGTAGGTCGTCTGGCGGGGTTCGTTCCGTCAGCAAATATAACACAAAAGGATGCCGGTGGTGGGATGGTCTTACCAGGTACGCGCGCAGATGCGTCGGGCAGACCTCGGAGGCGTAGGTGACTGTCAAGGTCTGGAAGATGCCCCAGGGGATGCCAATCAAGATTTCCCCGATCAGCAGCTGGACGAGGGTCTCGGAGAAGAAGATGATGAAGATGAAGGCGGTGACGGCGACGAGGCCGCCGATCATGGTCTTGCGGTAGCCGAAGCGGTCGGCGATGAGGCCGTTGAGGAAGAGGCCGGTGATCTCGCCGACGAGGGCGCCGTTGCTGAGGCCGGCCTGCCAGGCGGCCGTCAGCTCGTAGGAGCCGTTGGGCTGGCGCTCGCCGAACTTGCGCTGGAAGACGTCGTAGGCGTAGAGGTTGCCGATGAGCGTCTTGTCGAAGCCCTCCATGACGACGGCGGTGCTGAAGAAGAGCGACCAGAAGACGGCCTTGGGGTACAGCCGGATGGACTGCATGAGGCCCATGCCGAGCTCGGCCGAGGTCGCCTTGGCCGCCTCCGAGGCCACCCCGGCGGCGTTGGCGTCGCCGACGGACAGCCGGCGCGTGACCTCGGGGTCGATGGCGACGGCGCTGGCCGGCGCCGCTGCCTTGGGCGCGGACGAGCCGAAAAGCACCATAGCTGGGCGGGTTCGATGCTGAGGTTCGTCCGAGAAGGACTGTATAATAATTGGGGATCAGGTTAATATGATGGGTGTACCACGAAAGATGTATGGCGGATCCAAGCTCGACCTTGGAAAAGGGGTTTCGAGCTGGTAGAATGGGATAATGCAAAGGAAGTGGGTAAGGATGTGCTCGACCCTCGTCTGATGTAGACGAGCCCAATCTGGCGAGTCTACTGAAGTTGCTGCCGCCGATGCTGCTGCTGCTGCTGCTTTGATGAGGTGAAGTCAAGTCGAGACGGGATACACAGTCGTCTTATATCCTCCCCCTCCCCGTTCGCGCCTCAACCGACCTGACGTCTCTCGGGACGGCGTTGGTGCTCCCCTTCACAGTAAGTCCAAGGTCAATCGTCCGAGCGACGCGGCCCTCTCACTGGCTCGCTCAAACTCAACCCAGACGTGGCGGGAGGAGAGTGTGAGATGTTGACCTCATGGAACCACACACACACACTCCTGTCCGTTCTCGAGTAGTTGTCCAATGCAAGAAAAAAAAAAGTATCCAAGAATTCCCCGCCCCAAAAGCAGCCAAGTTCGAGAAGCCCACACACACCCCCTAGTCCGCTCTCAAGTCATCCGGGTCCCAAGGAACACACGCTACGCTACGCTCCACCTTTCTCCACGGCCCATCGGCTCGCTGCGGGGAAGCCTGCGTCGAGGAATGGATAGTCTGGGGTTGGTGTCGCAGTGTTGTACAAGATATGCGTGTGTATGCGTGTGTAGGTATACTTGTGTGTGTGTGTGTATGTGTGCGTGTAAGGGTTACACTTGGGATGTGATGGTACAGAGGCGGGTAAGATGTCTCATACGTTTGGGTCACATACGGGAGGGGGAGAGGGGGGGCAAATATCAAGATGATCGAGAAAAAGGGGGGGAAGGCAAGGAAGAAGAAAGAAACTCACATCCCTCAGCTAATTAGTAGTACCTGTAGTCTAATCACAAGTCCTCGCTTCACCTGGCAAAGCCTGCCAAATTTTAAAACTCAAAAAACGAAATAAAAAAGTAGAGAAGCAGTGACACCAACACCCAACGAAGCCGGGGCTGTGTGTGCCGGAGTCACCGTGGACATCCCTGCGCCATGTGGCGTGCAAGTAGGTACTATGTAGAGGACTATGCAGAACATGCACAGAAAGGGGGCTTGCTTTACGGATGCTCCTCTCCTCACAGAGTAGTCTTACTCACTACACTCCCCTTACCTTACCTTACTTTACCTCTTGGGGTCGACTAGCCTTTGCCCCCCCTCCCTCCCTCCCGGGAAGCGCCTTGCGGGAATGTCCAGGCCCCCCCCCCAGATCCATGGCCGTCGAATCACAGCGGAGAGAATGTTCGGCGATTCCACCCCACCGGCCATTGCAGCGAAGGTTTCCGCGAGAGTTCCCAGCCAGGGAGTTGGCGAATGGGCGGTTTTTCTCTCCTCTTCACTCAGCCGCTGAAACCAGGCCCTCCCCCCTCCCCTCTCCCCGGGCTTCTGCGCAGCGAGCTAATCTAGTTTAGCTGCTGTCTACAGATGGGACGGACGACTACTGTGCCTTTAGTACCTATTGCTCGTGGTTGTGGGTGTTCCGGGGTTGACGTCGGTCACTCTGGTTGGTCCATTCCTCCCCCAGTCACTGCTCTGTCTCTGTCTCTGACAGCAGTTTGGGGGCTGGAATGACATACCGAACAGCCGCCTTTTCTTAGCAACTGCCTGAACCAGCCTTAGGGTGTGATCTGCTGCGCGCCAGGATTAGCGATTAGGGGCCAGAAAGTGACTAATAGAGACCAAGACCCCCCCTTGCCTGCTGTTGTTGTACCGCCGAATTGGGGTTATACGTAAAGTATAACCTGTTGCTAACCGCCTGCTAGAAAAGAAGAGGCTTCGCAAGGTCTGCGTTATTCTAAAAGTCAAATATAAGGGGTTTAATAGATAGACTGTTACAGTCTGTATCTATTATCGTTAGTTTCTTACCTAGAATTAATAAATTAGATACTAGTAATAACAGACCTCCTTAAAGAATCTAGCTAGCCTGCTAGTAACTATAACGATAAGCTTATTATAACTAGTAGCTCTGTAATTAGTAATAGTAGTTAGTTAACACCCTTGCTACCTCTACTACTTAAAGGACTACTGCTGTAGCCTTTGCTACTGTAGTTACTATTACTACCTATCTATACTTCTAGTGTATCTTAGTAGTAGTTTTCTTAGGCTTGTAACGATATATAGCTCTTCCTCTAGCTCTTTCTTATATAGTTAAATAAGGGTGTATTAGTTAATATGCGTTAGGTTGTAATATAGTAGGTAATAGAGAACATACTGCTAGTAATAAGGGCTACTAACCTAGAAATAACTGTAACAAACTTAGTAATAAAGTATAAGTTACTACTAGGCGATTTTTAGAAGGTAAAGACCTTACTATAGTTAGGCGTAAGGTATAATAATAAGACTAGTATAATATCTATATTAGATAAGAGTTAGGAAGTATTTAAGGCGTAGTACCTATACCTTTATTTTATATAGCATAAAGGCTTTCTATATATAGATAAAATAGCCTAGCTTTAGCTAGATAAAGTAGTAATAAGGTAGTATATTATAAAGGTAAGTAAGGCTAATAAGGTAATAAGTATATCTAGTAAAGACTATAGGTTAGTTAGAGGTATAAAAAGGAAGGTAGACTTTAACCCTAATTTAAATCTAAGCTTATTATTACTACTAATAGTTAACTTAGTAGTAGACCTACTATAACTACTATAATAAAAAATAACCTATAGTAGTTAAGAAAGAAAGGAAGTCTTTAGCTTCTTTAGTACTACTATATAATAAGGATTTAGTACTTTAAGTAACGTAGTTATATCTTTTACACCTTATAGACCTACTATAACGTTAGTACTAACTCTATAGTAGGCTAGATCTAACGATATTTTAAAAGCAATTAACGACTTCTAGTTAATATTTAAGGGGAGGTTAGATATTAATAAGATAGAAGGGAAAGTAGTACTGTTTTTTATAAAGTTAGCTTATATAGTAGTAGCTTAGTTAGTAGTAAAGTTAGTAGATAGAAAGAAGAAGTTTTTATATAAGATTAGTATACTATAGATATATAATATTAATAGTTAAAATTATAGTATACTACTATTATTTTTCTAAGTTATAATAACCCCTTAAGATATACTGCCTAATTCTACTATACCTCTATAGTAGTATTATAGTAGATTTCTTTTATAACTTTACCTCTAACTATTATATCTACTTACTAGGCAGCCCTTTATAATACCTCTTTTTTATTATTAGTATTTTAATTATCCCCTTCCTTATCTATTAATATAAAGTTATATAGTATAGTCGTTATATATATAAATTAGATTTAATTAGTGTATAAGTACTTTAGTACTACTAACTATAGGATTTTCTACCTTCTTTTTAGCCTACTAAATGCCTTCTTAACTATAACCTAAAGTCTAGAGTAATATACGTTATATAACTCCTTTATAGTCTTTAGCCTCTTCCCTACCTTTATAAACTCTTTAAGATAGTATCTCTTACCTAGAAAAAGCGTAACTATCCTACTATTATAAGTAAATCTAGTATTACTAAGGTAGTACCTCCTATATAGTACCTTAAAGCTTCTATTAACTACCTACTTTATTAAAGCTATATCGTTTATTAACCTTTTACTACCTACTAATATATATAAAAACAACCTATTAAATTAAATAGTAGTAAGTACGTTTTATAATATATAACCCTTATAGTTATAAAATTACTTTTAGTACTAGAAGGGTATATAAGTAGTAATAAAGGTACTATTAACTACCCTAATATAACTAGTAAAGTAGTAGTCTTTTTCTAACAGTTTAATTACTAGAGAGACGTACTTTAGCCTTAGCTAGTAGATAACTTTATTATAAAGAATTACTAAAGTAGTAAGTATAAGCTAAATAATATTTAATATACCACTCTAATTAATCTAAAAGAAATAGCTAGTATTTTACTAAGTTATTTTTTACCTTACTATATATAAAAATACTATAAGTTTTTACTTAACTAACTAATTAATTATATCTTCTAGGTAACTATTATCCCTTATCTATTTAGCTAGCTAGAAGAAGTCTAACTTCCCTATATAAAACTAGTTAATAAATTAGACTTTAGACCCTATAAGAAAGTGCCTTACGATTATAGCTATATATAGTATACTACCTCAATAGATAATACCCCTTTTACTACTTTTACTACCTTTATTACCTTTACTATTATCCTCTAAAAGGGTATTTATAATAGTAGTAATAGTAGTAGTAGTAGTAGTAGTAGCACTAGTAGTAGTAGTAGTAGTAGTAGTAGTAACTACTTTAACTTATTAATAGTAGTTATCTATAGGGTTGTTAATATAATAGTTATAGGTATGTTATCTACTATCTATAGTGTATATTTCCTAGCACTAATCCTCTAGTACTACCCCTTTAGAATGCTAGCTAGAACAGTAGAAAATAGACTTTCTAAGGACGCTTTGCTTCTTTTAGTAGGCTCTTGCGAGGGATTTAGAAGGGTACATTGCATAACTTCAGGCTTGGGGTTCTGCCGCTTATCCGCTGTTGGAAATACTGTTCTGGAGGTTATGCACGCCGGATATCACTTTCTGGCCCCTAATCGCTAATCCTGGCGCGCAGCAGATCACACCCTTAGTCGCACGTCTGTTGGAACTCGACGCGGACGTCGACGACGCTAGAATTACAGCGATTGGTCCCCATCCTCGGTCAACGTTGGGAATGTTCGTTGGCTCACAAATAATGAGATGGTCCAAGACCAAGTTCAAGGTCGGTGAAACCCAGCCAGCACCAAGGCCGATCACGCGCGACCTGATCACGGCAGGCCAGCGTGGAGTTGGCAGCAGCACCTGGGTAACGATCGTGTTGTTGAAAACTACACAGTGTGTCCAATGTCGGCAGAGAGAGAGAGAGAGAGAGACTCACAGGCTATCCAAACTGAGCATGACTTCCCCAAGGAAGCCTCCTGTCTGACAACAAGCTCGTGGGGGCGCGCGGGATGTGACGAGAGCCCGCTGCGACCCAAGAGTTTCCCCTTTCCCGGCCTCCATGCTTTCGTCACTGCTTCACGCCCGCCTGGATCTTCCCCGCACCTCTCTCTCTCCTGATCCTCTTAGAGACGGGGCTCTGGCTGCCCAGCCCCTCCCAATGCGGAACCCGGGTCTACACTCGTCCCCATCTGCTGCCGTCCCCCCGGGAGGGGATGCGCTGCCCGCGTGACCACAAAGATCTGTCCGGGTACTCTATTTCTGTGACGTGAAAGGCGATCGGCCTGTTTCTCCCAGACAGCTGGGATAAGTATGCACTCAGATGGAGTGACTTAGACACAGCAACGGACCATGTGGTGTCGGAGCCGGAGATCGAGAGTCAGTGGGTACCAGTACTCCAGCAACGAGCCGACGAGTGGGTGATGGCCGAGAGTAATGCACGACTCCGTCCGCTTCCGCTTCTGGCGGAGGGCGGGATCTACTTAGGGTTATGGAAGCCCGCATCTGGAACAGGTCCACACTGCCGACATCCGGCTGCCGGGTCTCGAGTTATCTGTAGCCATCTTCCGCCGCACCCCGGAGGTATTCCGGAGCGGCCATGCAGAGCCCTTTGTCCGACGCCAAGAGCAGGAACCAGGCATCTGTCAAGGCCCCTCCTTTTTGTTTCTTCTCTCCTGGAACCCACCTAACTTTGGGCGTGATGTGCAAGCGTGGACATTATCTCATTATTCTTCTCCTTCATTCACTTGGATGTTCCGGGCAAGTACCAAGAGAGAGAAAGATAGTACAGGAGAATCGCCTCAGAAAGTCAGCAACATCGATACCCCTCCAGAGCTAGGTGTCGTGTTCTGCAGCACAGCAAGTTAACAATCAAAGTCTGAAACACATGCACGGTAAAACTAACCCACCTTGTTGTAGCCTTATCTTCAGCTCCCGCTATTCTCCAATTCCGCTATTTACCCTACTCACTGTATAGTATACAGATAAAGGCTAACGTGGACTTGAGAATTCCTCGATGCTCCAGCTGTCTCTAGTAATAAGCAGCAAGCAAGCAGTCATGTCAGCTCGGCCTACAATGTTACGCAAAACGGAGATTCCTCTGCACCAATCCAAGCTCTTCGTATTCGTGTTCACCCTTACCGGGCCGAGGGGACGGTGACGGAGCCGACGCTTTTCCCCCTTGGGTGCGAAAACTGGGCCTCAGCTTACGCGGAAGAATCACCAACTAGCAGAACAACGATGCAGTGCCTCTGTCTACAACGACGCACTTTGCCAGCAACAACTGTCAGTCGAAATCCGAGGGAGATCCAACGGGTCTTCTCAGATGCTCTTTCCTGTGCGTCCGCGCCGAGAACCGGATCTGTGGAAGCGAGCGGGTAGATGATGGCGCTCATTTCACAGCCCACCTGAACACTTCCACTTTCGGCGGTGTCGACAAATCAAAAGAGCTCATTGATTCGGTCCTTACAGGGGGTCGAGCGCATCCGTATTCGGATCTATCGATAATCAAAAGGCTTATCACGTATTCGTTTTGCTGCTATGAGAGCTTCGCAGCAGAAGGACGGTACGTCTGGTTGTAAATCATAGGATAGTTGTCTCAGGATTACTATAAGAAGAGGTTTCGTGTTAGTAGAACGAGAGGGGATCAATTCAACAATACCGCATTCAACTCGCTTCTCTGCTACGTTCCCCGTCGCGAGCCCTCCACGCTCTCGTACCACAAGCCCCTTCCACAACTCCATTATACTCGAACACCGTCGAGTTCTGTCCGTCACGATGGTGGCAACTCTTCCTCTAGAGGGGCAAATGCTCTTGGCCCGAGACGCCACGTTTGACAAGATCCTTCACAAGGGCACGTCAAAGACCGTAGGCATGTCGGCGATGCTGAAAAAAGACCACGAGGCTCAGAAGGCGGCCACGGACGAATACTTTAGGCATTGGGAGAAGAAGAGCGCGCAGGAGGAGACCAAGGAAGACCGAGAGGTGAGCGGAAACGTCTGCGATATGCGATGGCTGTACTCCGTTTACTGATGCCCCAGCTTCTTCGTCCCAGGCCCGGACAGCAGACTATGCTTCCCTCACCAGACAGTAAGCAAATGGAACGCTTCCGAAAACGTTGCCTTCTTTTTTAACCAAGCCTGCGGGAGACAGATACTACAACCTCGCGACCGACTTTTACGAATACGGCTTCGGGCAAAGCTTCCACTTCTGTCGCTCAGCGGCCGGCGAGTCGTTCAAGCAGGGCATCGCGAGACACGAACACTACCTCGCCCACGTGATCGACATCAAGAGGGAGATGAAGGTGCTGGACGTCGGGTGCGGTGTTGGTGGGCCGGCTCGCGAGATCGCCAAGTTCACGGGTGCCTACGTCACTGGTCTCAACATCGACGAGTATCAGGTGGAACGGGCGAGACGGTATACCGCAAAGGAGAAGATGGCCAAGCAAGTTCAGTTTGTGCAGGGCGACTTCATGGTATGTTTTCTCTTTGCGTTGCAACATTTGAAACCCCAACATTGGCAAGGAGGTTCCCCCGCTGACAGCAGATGTGCAAAGAACATACCCTTTGAAGACGACACCTTTGACGCCGTCTACGCCATCGAGGCTACTGTACATGCCCCCTCGCTCGAGGCCGTGTACTCGGAGATCTTCCGCGTCCTCAAGCCCGGCGGCGTCTTCGGCGTGTACGAATGGGTCATGACGAACAAGTACAACGACGCCGACCTCGGGCAGCGCAAGATCCGCATCGACATCGAGCAGGGGGACGGGATCGCCAACATGGTCGAGGCGTCCGAGGCGCTGCGGGCGTTCGGCGCCGCCGGCTTCGACGTGGTCCGGCACGAGGACATGGCGGAGCGGCCGGACCCGAGCCCGTGGTACTGGCCCCTCGACGCGGGCAGCTGGAGGCACGCGCAGACGGTGGGCGACCTGATGTACACGTTCCGCATGACGAGTCTCGGGCGCGTGGTTACGCACGGGTTCCTCGGGCTCATGGAAGCGCTGGGGCTTGCGCCGCCGGGGGTGGTGAAGATGTCGGACAGCCTGTGTGTTGCCGCCGATGCGTTGGTTCTGGGCGGCAAAGAGAAGATCTTTACGCCAATGTACCTCATGGTTGGACGGAAGCCAGTGAAGAAGGACTGAAGACGGCCGTTTCGAATGTCATATGCTCAGTCTGTTTCGCGTACATAGTTATGGTTCTAGTACACAACCATCAGAGGGCCTTTGTCACCCCATCATCACGGGTATAAGGTACAAAAGGAAGAAGATTCACCGCCAATAAACACCAATAGCAGCAATTACTCTCCAATGGACACAAAAAGATGGACGATCAGGGAATCGAACCCTGGACCTACCGCATGCTAAGCGGTCATTATACCACTAAACCGATCGCCCATGTGGATGATCTAGCCCGGACTTGAACCGGAGACCTTCAGTGTGCTCAGTTCGAGTTGCCTCGGACTGTTAGACTGACGTGATAACCAACTACACCACCAGACCATTTGAATTGTTGAAGGTTGGGGAGGGGATTGCTGAATATGTATGAATATCTCAATGAGTTGGTGGGAAGAACGAGTCGCGAAGCGAGGGGGGCGGAGCCCTGATGGGGCCGACTCGACTCGGGGCGGCGGCGGCGGTCTGGACCGGCGAGTGAGCGGGAGCTAATGCCGAGCTGAGACAGTCAGAACTCAAAATATCCTTTTGATGCGGTGTCGAGCACCTTATTGGAACCGCCGTCTCCTTGAACAAGCATATGCCGTGTCTCGCCAGTGTCCGGGACCTGCTCGGCGAAGAGCGGCGAGTCCTGCGAGGAACCGGCGGAGCAAAAGAGTGCTCAACCAGTCCACATAGTATCCGCATGTAATGAAAGTTATTCAGACCTGCCTGGGGATAGACATGAACGAGAATCATGGCCCGACGCCGCGCCGCCAGATAACTATTGCATGTAGCCACGGGCGTTCACGGAACCAGCCGGATACTCCTCCGTGTGCCTTGCGAACCGAAGTGGGAGCTGCCAGTATGCTTGGAACTAATATGTTTTGCAGCTTATCATAGCCCCTTATCTCATGGCCTGCGTGGCTCACATTAGCATCATGGATCGAACAGGGGGGGACCTTTGGGCGAGCCAGTCGGAGACGCAGCATCTCAGCAGGCCATTGCTACTCTGTCTGATTGTATCGAAAGTTCCTTTGCTATAACACCTCGGGTATGAATCAGCATTGAGCCTGGAATGCATACTGTATATCTCAATGAGCGTCGGGGGATGGATATGTGGTAACCCCATGAGCTTATCCGCAGTCCATCTGTCCCAATTTGCAACTGGTCATCGTCATTCTGGGCGGATTGCTCGGGTTCCCTTTGCCAGTCAAGCGTCCTCCCCACCCGCACCGTCACCCCATTCTCATTCTCAGCGTGAATTGGGTTTGCTCGTCCACATCTTGAGATCTCCCCTCCCCTCCCACAAGCAGTCAGATATCCCTTGATTGAATTAGCCATGTGCATACGGATCAACCAACCTCCCTCTCGCTCCCGGTTCCATTAACAAGCTGCGTCTCTTGGCCGGGTCCACCATACCCGACCCCCAAAGCAACCCATGTTCCACTGCCCGTAATGGTCCTCCGTGGCCTACTACGATCCGGACTGTCAAGTTTCCACCACTGAACGCAGCGCGTCCCCTCGCTAGTATGCTCTTGGCGCAGGCGTGAAGCAGCAACGCAGCTGGGCCCAGGGCTCCGAAGCCGGCAACCTGGACGGCTATCATTGGCAGTGGTCTCTGCAAAGCGGACAGGGTTCTCCGCAGGAGGCCATTGAAATCGATCGTGACGTTGGAAACTACACGGCTGACGGCCGTGTCTTGCAGGTCGGAGGTCGGTTCGAGCAGGCCCCGGATTGCAGCTGTCTCGGGTGACCATATGTCGTATCGTTGCATTTGGACTTGTATAAATAGTTACAGGCCGGCTTCAGAGCGAAATGGCCTCGGGCTCGTAGACCATCCAGATTTCCACCTTTGGTGCTCCCCGGTTTCTTCTACTGCGTAGGCATTCTTCGCCATGAGAATAAGCGCCCCCGCCCTTCTCTGCGCCTTTGCGAGCCTGGCCGCGGCCAACCCTCTCGACTGGCTCGGAATCGCCTCGTGGGACGTTGAGGGCTTTGCCAAAGACAACCCAATCGGTAAGACCACGGGGGGCAAGGGCGGTCCGACCGTGACCGTCACGAGCGTTCCCGAACTCCAGTCCGCCGTCGTCGGCGTCGAGCCAAAGACCATCGTCCTCAAGGGCGACTTCGCTTTGCCCGCGCGTCTCAGCATCGGCTCCAACAAGAGCCTCGTCGGCTACAAGGACCAGGCGCGCATCACCGGCAAGGGCCTCAACGTCTACAACGCCACCAACGTTATCCTGCAGAACCCCAAGATCAGCTACGTTTTGGACAATGACTGCATCACCATCCGCAACTCCACCAGGGTCTGGGTTGACCACAACGAGTTCACCTCGGACATATCGCAGGGGCCCGACCTATACGTATGCTTTCCCCTCCGGCAGCCCAGTTGCATTGGGGCCCGATAGCTAAACTCTTGACAGGATGGCCAGGTCGACATCATCCGCGCCTCGGACTGGATCACCGTCTCCTGGAACTACTTCCACGACCACTGGAAGTCCTCCCTCGTCGGAAACGACGCCGCCTTCCGCGACCTCGACTTCGGCCACCTCCACGTCAGCTACCACCACAACTACTGGAAGAACATGGGCACCCGCGGCCCTGCCGGTCGTTTTGGCACGCAGCACATCTACAGCAACCTGTACGAGGACTTCGCTTACCAGGCCATCCACTCCCGCTCCGACAACCAGGTTCTTGTCGAGGGCAACGTGTTCCGCGGGAAGACGCGCGAGGCGCTGAGCACGTATGGCTTGGTCATTCCGGAAGATTCGCCCAACACCTGCGTCTGCGGTGACGAGGAACTCGACGGGTTCGCTAACCTCGGTTCTCGTGAGTCAAGTGCCGGCTTCGGCTGTCTATATTGAAGCTGCAGAACTAACAACACGACAGCCAATGATTGGGGCAGTGCCGGTGTCAACATCACCCAAGAGGGTACATTCTTCAAGGCACCTTACAATTTCAAGCTTACCCCTTTGCCTCTTCTGGCCCTAATCATCAAGCTTGGCGCCGGCGTTGGTCGTATCTAGATTGCCGTAGTTGAAGATGTAGGCAACCGAATTTACTTGCTGCATAGACCTGTGCCAACGCAGGGCATGAACCAAACGCCCAGCTTTTTTGATCCATTGACTTGCACGTTTGCGATATTGCTCTTCTAACCGCAAGAGGCTTTGTTAAAGCGTTGTGAAAAATTGACACAATGGTCAAATGCGGACCAGCGCTTTGGTCTGATTGGGCGGTGCCGCTGCATCGTCCCATGGCTGGACTATTTGGCGGATATGATATCGGCGAGACCCGTGAAGCCACCTGCAGTATGCGCGTTCTGACATCGTCCGAATACTTCAGTACGATCACGGTCGTTGAAGAGCCTGGAAGTCTAGAAAGTCTGTCAATGCGTGTCCATCAGACGAATGGCATCGGAACGCTGCCAAGAGCCTGGGCCGAAGTAATAATGTAATATCTCAAAACGATCCCAGCATTTTACACGATGAATATTTTGTCAATAGGCTAAAGCTGATATGCGATGAGATGAACTAGGTGATACCTGATATACCGTAACGTGCAATCAGCCAACTCGGCGCTGAAACCCAGCAGCAAATTCGAATAACTCGGCTCAATGTCGCCCGATATGCCTCGAAAACCAATAGATGCCCGCAGATATGCCCTTTAGAAACGCAACTTTTCTACGTTGTTTAGCAAAAAGTTGAAGCTGTCTTGGCGGAAATTGTCGTCAATGAGATCGGCGCTGTCGGCCCCCATGTGCAACAACTTGTTGCCGTCTCTCCACTTTGGCCATGCAATCAGCTCGGCCTTGGGGTTGCCTTTGCCACTACCGCCGGATGAGTCGTTCGGATCCAGGTTGTATGCGAAGTTGAAGTAGTACGCCCGTGTCGCGTGCCTGGCATAGTTGGGCTTGATTCCGAAGAACACCTGGAGGAGGTCGGACCCGTGGAAAGTGCCGAGAACGGGGGTGCCGTAGTCATAGCTGGCCAAGTAGCTCCAGTTGTTGACCTCTGGCTGCACTAGCTGGGAAATGTTGAACACCGCCCTGCGAGTGAGAGTGAAGACGGCATCGCCGAGGATGGCGGCGAGTCGCTTGTACTGGGGACGGACTTCGTTGAAGAGGAAGGTTCCGAAAGGGGATCCCCCAATGGGTGTCGCGTCGTATGTTGCAACCAAGCTCTTGATTTGCGCGGGCGAGGCGTTGTTGAAGTAGAGACTCCCGAGATAGTCTTCGACGTCTTCTGTGCTGGTGACGTTGGGTTGGAAGAGGGCGAACAGCGTGCCTTCGTCTTCCTGATCCCCCAGGATGAACGGTATCTTGGGCAACTTGCCCGATGTCGCGAATACCTCGGCGCTTGAGGGAACGTTCTTACCGTCTGGCCGTGGAAGGTATGACAAGGCAACTGCACTATAGCTCAGCAAAGCCGGCACAGAGTTCGCCGCCTTTCTCATGTCCTGCAGATCTCAGCTTAGCAAGCGGGCACAAGAATGAGTACGTTGGATGCGCCTTACGTCATAAGAAAGGGCGCGGAGACACTTCAGCCGATCCTTCGCCCCAGAACAGCCTGCGACAGACAGTACTTTCTCATAGACCTTGGTGGCTTTGGGACAATCCATAGGATCGGTAGGTACAGCCGATCCGGAGTTCATGATGGCGCCCCGGAACAGGTTCTTCCCGTTCCGTGTGATGTTGCCGTTGAACAGAGTGAGCTGGCTGAAGATCGAGATGGCCCCGGCGGATTCTCCCCAGAGTGTGACTTTGTCAGGGTCGCCCCTGGAGAACTCTAAGGTCAGTGCTGTGAAACGTGAATGACGAGATCCGGAACGACTCACCCGAAGCTGGCAATGTTGTCCTGAACCCATTCGAGACCCATCCGCTGGTCGAGCAGGCCGGCGTTGGAGCTTCCTTCTTCCATCAGGTCCTTGCCCGGCATGAACCCGAACCCTCCGACACGATAGTTGACGGCCACAAAAATGAAAGGTTTGCCAATCTCCACGCCTTCAGCGACGAGACCAACGCCGTTATACATTGACGTGCTTCCCAACTCGAAACCCCCGCCAAAGATCCAGTACATCACCGGGAGCTTGTCCCCTTCTTTCGTTCCTACCGGCCGCTGAACGTTTATCGTCAAGCAGTCTTCTTTTCCGACGGCCAGGTTCTGGATGATAGGGAGGTTGAGCACCTTGTCGAGGAGCTCTGGAGGAATGAAAGGCGAGCCAAAATCGGGTTTTAGAGCGAACTGCGGGCATGACTCCGGTTGAGTGTTGGTGGCGTCAAAGTCTCCCAGGGCTTCCGTTAGGCGTACTGGAGGCTTGAATCTCAAATCTCCGATGGGAGGCTTTGCGAACGGAATTCCCATAAACGATTCGACCTCGCCCTCATGAAGCCCGAGAATGCCTTTAGTGGTGCCCTTCAGATTCGCTTGAGGCGCCTTGATAGTGACCTGAGGATTTCCAGCCCTCTTCCATGGCACGCCGCATGCTAGTGTAACCAAAGAAATGAACACGAGTGTCGAGGAAACCATGATCGTGGAAGGGCTGTAACGAAGAAGAGGGCCTGATTTCTAGTGTGTCCGTTCTCACAATGACACGGGCACGATGAGCTAGCTGGGGCAAAGGATAGATATAATGGTGGCCTTGAGCGACATACTTATGAGGCTAGTCATTCCGCTCTACGTCGGGGCTCATCGGAGAGGTATGATATCATACGATAGTCAGCAGGAACCCGATCCCATCGATCATGTTTGACTCTATCGACAACGGATGAACGGGGCTTGGCGGTTCGGGTAATTGCGCTTGTCTTAGGGGAGCTCTCGCAATGATGTCCCAAAGCAGGAAGTTCCGAGGCTGTACAGATTCACATGATCTACTCACAACAAAAGACAAGGGGGGCGGGGAGTTCGCTTGAGGAATTGGTCCTGCCGTTCGACGAGAGGCCCTGCCAAACGTCGGCCACGAGGTCGCAAATGATGGGCCGGCAGGTGTCATACACACCCGTATTCGGATGAGTGCAGCTCAGGGTATCCTTCTTGTCAGACGATAAAGTTGGCCCGTCGGTCTCGAGTGAGTGAGTGGCTTACTATCGATGTCTTGTAATGAGGCTGGTACGGTCAGATCAGGTAAAGGTTAATATCCTACGGCGACACATTGCACGGAATATCAGACGGAACTCGCTTCAGGATCCGGCCCCCCACACCTCCAATCTCGTGTTCGGCACTATCATCCAAAGGATGTCCCCGGACGAAACCCTTCAAAAGAGTTTGGGTACGTTAGCGAGCTCTCGGCTATGTCTTGGAAGAGTTTATGTTTATCCACTTCCCGCGGGACACCATACACGCGGATATCTATTACTTTCCCCTGCACGCAGGGGAAACAAGACCCATAAATGCTTCCGATTGGCCTTCGTATTCTTCTAGAGCTATTTAGATCCTTCCGAATGACATCGCCCGGCGGTATCACGTATGGCCAGAGATGGCCTTGGGCTGGTACAGTTCCTCCAAGTATTTCTCCTCCTCGTCGGTTAGAACCTTTCCATCTGCAGCGATGGCCTGATTAATTCGATCAACACTGCTGAAGCCAATGATGGGGCTTGTGATGCGCTTGTTGATCCATGCAAGAGCCACGTGGGCCATGGGCCAGTCTCGCTTCTCTGCAATCTCTTGCACACGCTTTACAATGGTGAGATCCGGCTCGACCGTTCCATGGCTACCGGGTTGGCTCTCCTTCTCGCCCTTGCTGCGAGCGGTCGAACCGAAGTCTTTCGGGGGTCGGGCCAAGTGACCGCGGCCTGAAAGGGAGCACCGGTAAGCATGATCTCAGGGCGGGTTGGACGAGCATAGACTTACACAGCGGGGCCCAAGGGATAAGGCCTACACCCGTAGCGTTGCAGAAGCGGTTCATTTCCCTCTCTTCCTCGCGGTACAAGAGGTTGTACTGATTTTGCATGCTTACAAACTTGGTCCAGCCGTTCTTTTCCGCTACGAACTGCATTCGGGCGAATTCTGTCCCCCACATGCTGCTCGCGCCGATGTACCGTACTTTGCCTGTCTGGACGAGATCGTGCAGTGCTTTCATCGTCTCTTCAATGGGTGTGTTGGGGTCGAATCGGTGGATCTGGAGGACGTCGATGTACGAAGTATCGAGTCGCTTCAGAGACGCCTCGACCTGGTTGAAGATGGCGCCTCGGGACAAGCCCCATTGGTTCTGGTAATCTTTCGACATGTTCACTTCTTCGCGGTAGTTGAAGTGTCGAGTCTCTATACGCTCGGCTGATTAGTGACCAGACCTCAAGCTGGGTCCTGCGAAAACCTACCGGGATCCTCGCCGACAGCAAAGAAACACTTGGTCAAGATGACGACCTTTTGGCGCGGAATGTCGTACTTCTTCAGAGCCTTGCCAATAGTGACCTCGGACGCACCATTGGAGTAGACGTTGGCCGTGTCCCAGGTGTTCAACCCCCGGTCGTACGCCGCCTTCAGAAGAGGAAGAGCCTAAGTAGCCGTATCATTAGTAAAGCTAATCACCGCCATCGACGGTGAGCAGTCTGTGTTATACCTCATCCTCATTCAAGGCCCAGCCCAGCGTGCGGGAGTCACCAAAGCTCATGCAGCCAAAGATGGGGACCGAAACACGTAGCCCGGACTTGCCGAGCTGACGGTACTCGACCTTTGTGTTTTCAATCCCCTCCTTGAGACTTGCGGGAAGCTCCTTGGATGCCATTGCTGATGATGATTTCTGCTGATTAGATGTAGTAAATTACAGCAAGTCTTGTGGAATATCACGACAATATTCTCTGAGGAACTCGCAATCTTTGATAAGACTGGAAATGAAGAGAGAGAAAAGAGAATTTCCAGCAAGATGGACTTTTAATCAGTCACCCTGAGAGCTCAAACGTCATGGACTCGATCGCGACATGGCAAAGAGGGGTCAGTCAGTCATAGCGCGGGTCGTCATTGGGGCCAAAAGGCTGCAAAACTACCCCGCACTGCGCTGATCGTCCAACCCCTCCAACCATAGATGCAGCTTGCCGCGAGATAGCTGTGACAGTAGTGTCTTCAATTCGAGAGGATAAGGTTGCCTGCTTTGTGATTGGTGGAAACCCATGGTTTATCACTTGTTATGGATCGGAATCAATGGATGCAAAATCCACCGTCATGTTATAACTTATATGCAGTTTAAAGAAAAGTTGCATCGCTACCGAACATCACGTATCAGATTGGCTTCTCTCGCGCGAGATGTATGGCTAAGCGCCTAGGCCCTATATAGTTAATGTGGTTGACTGCTGATGGAAGAAGCGTTGGTGACCATTTTCTTCTTGAAGAAACTGCTGTGTACGATGATATGTTCAAGTTTCATCTGCCAGATAAGTGTCCGTTTTTCAACTTCGTATAGCAAACAACCTTTTTTATGAACAGTAATACGCGGACTGCAGCCACAAACTCCTTATGATTATATGCGAGCGTGCCCTAAGTCTTGACCGGACATCGGGAGCATGATATGTTCGGATTTGCCACCAATTCTTTAATTTCCGTATATATGCTGCTTGTATTCGCTCATCAGTTATGATGGAGTGTGACCAAGAATTGAAGAGGACCAGTGCGTGGTTCTTTGAATCTAGTCAGGAGGTGATTAGATCTTGGCTATGATCTTGATTACATAGTGACACAAGTCTGCTAAATGCGGACTATTAGACGTCGGATCGAGCCGCCCCGAAATACCCAAGCTTTATAGCATTCCTTTTCACAAAGACTTTATAGATTTGTCGAAATTTGTCTAAGCTACAACGGGAAGCTGTCAGTTAAAGCATCTCACACCGTTGTCCCAGCTATTTAACATTACAACGAGCATTGAATACGGCAGGCTTTGGTGTAAAAGTTGATTTCTCCCTTGAACCAGTAGAGCGATGGTCGGTATGTGGTTTTAATATCCCTTCATGGATGGGGATATTCGCTGACGTATTTCGTCATTTTGACAGCTTTCCTCATGTCAAAATCTACATGGGTTGACAAGCGAGAAGGATCTAGCCCAGATTACTGAAACCTGAAGTCAGATCAAGTGCCGTGTTTCCAGCGCAGTATTAGTGATCGGCTCACAAGACGAGGCAGCTTCTCCCATTGATCAATGGCACGAATATCAACTAGTAAACGAGACCTGAGGCCACACGGTCTACAGAGTCAAAGGTGGGAATTTAGAACCAACATGCCAGCTAGGATAATGACTAGCGAGAGCGTCGTCTATGGCAATGGCCAAGTCAACTGGTATGTCTATCGTATTTCAGGACCATCCCTTCCTGCTCATGTTCCAATGCAACGTACTTGGCTCGGCAAGCTGCAGTGACTATATGGGTCACCACAAAGGCCTTCTCTTACCCTTCTGATTTCTGGAAGGCTGCACGAGCGAGGTTTGAAATTGCACGGTTAGTTAATGATGCAACCTATGGAAAACTGTAGGAACAACACACATAGTGGAGTAGAAAGCAAGTCAAGCATTCCACAGGGTATCTGCCTGTATTCGGCAAAAGGCTGATATTTGGCGAGCCTAAAACCGACGGCGGGAAACCCGAGTAAAAACCGGCCCCAGCAATGTGAGAACTTGATCTTTTGCACCAATAAACAATCGACGGCGACTGACTCAGGCGGTGTGTGTGTGTGTGCCAGTCACCCAGAAATGTGCTAGCTCTTAGTAGGGCCACCCTAGCAACATCGGTGCGAGACTGGTGGGACTTTAGAGGTTGGCGGGAATACTAAATCATTGGGCGAACGGACCAACTGTCTGAGTTTTTTTTTTCGGTGGGAACGGCCGTGTAGCTCGCGGGCGTAATTAAATCTTTACCACGCAGCCAGAACCCTAAAATTCGGAACCAGGACACACAACTCGCCGACGTGACCAGTGAGAGGGTTTGCCTATCCGGTGGTTCGGTCTCGATAACCTCACTTATTGCAATCAGAGCAGATCGCAATACGCGCCATTAGAATATTCAAAAGTCCGTGCTTGGACAAGCAAACATCTTTTCATACCTTTGCCTGCTACAACCGCGTCGGATCTGTAACTATTAGCAGACGGCCACGGCCCGAAATGACGCACCAGAACGGCGGAAACACGGTCTTGCTGACCGAGCAAGAAGCACAGCGCATTCGGACTACGGTTCGAGAAACGCAAAAACAGTGCTTGGAGCGCAAGGGAAGCGCAAGGGAATTCAGAGATGCCCACGCCACAGTCAGCCAAGCCACTGGCACCTCGCTCATGATGGACATGGGCAGCATGACTGGACAGGGCCAGCGAGAAACGCTGCCGGCTCTTGGTGTTGGGCTGACCTACCCGCCAAGCACCGCATCTCTTGAGGACTTGAAGCCCATGAAGTTCACTGAACTCCAGATGGAAACGCACCACCGCGGCCGTTCCCTCACCGTAAAGAGGGCCAACCGTTGTCCGGTAGTGACTCTTGCAGCCCGATCATGGACGGTAGTGCAAGATGACGAAGGAAAGGAGACTGAGCGGTTGGAAATTTGCCTGCATAAGACAACGGACGGCCAAGACACTTTGGAATCGGCACGTCGATATATCATCAAGGAGCCTTACTTCACACTGACTGAGGATGGCGAAGCCACACTTCGAATCGACCATCCTTCAGACCTGGTTGTGTGCCAGGAAGAGGTTGTGAAAGGCAGCTCCACCCGAGTTGAAGACGCAGCCAAGACAGAAGAGTTGGCGAAAAAGTGCAAAGACAAGGGCAATGCTGCGCTCCAGAAGAAGGATCTACCGCTCACTCGCGAAAGTTACACCCAAGGTCTCAAGCTCGCTAGACAAGAAGCTGTCCAGAGGACAAGTCCTGATTTGGCACGGGACATTGCTCGCAACAGGGCTCATGTCCACTTGCTAATGGATCGACAAGACGAAGCCATCGCCGACGCGAAAGCGTCTCTGATCGGTGCAGATGACCAACGGTCGAAGGAGCTCGATAGCAAAGCCTACTTCCGTGCGGGTAGCGGTGCGTATAACCTGGGCCAGTATCAACAGGCGAAGGAATTCTTCGAAAAGGCCAAGGAGCTTGCCCCTGAGGAGAGAGGCGCGGCAATCTACTTGCGAAAGGTTGAGATGCGACTTCGCGAGCAAGCGAAAGGGGATTATGACCTGCAGAGAATCAGAGCCAACCTCTCCCGAGCTTCTTCGCGGGCTGATGCCGCTAGCTTCACCGGCAAGACTGAAGTCAAGAGCAGTACGGGACGAGGTCGTGGCCTGTTTGCGAACTGCGACATCGCCGCTGGGGACATCGTCATGGTCGAGAAGGCCTTCTGTGTGGTCTGGGGTCACGAAATCGACGTCTTGACGGCAATGACATACGACGTGCGTGATGACAGGATCAGAGTAGCGCCCGTGGGCTTGACCAAGGCTATCACACAGAAGCTGTTGAGGAACCCATCCCAGATCGGGAGAGTGATGGACCTCTACGGCGACCATCAAGGCGAAGGCAAAGCGCCGACAAAGACCGAGGAGGGCCCCGTCGTCGACGTCTTCCGGGTCCACGATATCGTTTCGCGCAATGCCTTCGGTCCCGGCGGCCAGTACGGCGAGGAGGGCGCGAGGAATGCGAGCACGGGTCTCTGGGTTTGGGCTGCTTACATCAATCACTCCTGCATTGCCAACGCCAAGAAGGAGTATGTTGGCGACTTGATGGTGTTGCGCGCCCTGCGCCCCATCAAGAAAGGCGAGGAGATTTTCCACAGCTACGACGAGTCGGCCGACTACGAGGCGAGGCAAAAGGCTTTGATGACGACCTGGGGCTTCGAGTGCAACTGTACTCTCTGCGCGGCCGAGAAGACGGACGACGAAAAGTTGCGGAAGAAGCGCAGCAGTCTGGCAAACGACGCGGACGATTTCGTCAACACAACGCATTGGACCAACGCCAAGCGGATTGCTATTGCGAAGGCCCAGCGCCTCGCGCGAGAAATTGATGCCACATACGACGACAAGAAGTACCAAGATGTGCCTCGTTTGGCTTCGGAGGGAATCCGGGAATGGCTTGCGAAAGCAACACCTCTCAAGTCATGACGTATCAAACGTAGATTCTCACAACAGGCCCCGTTCCAGGCTATTCAATACAGCAAAAATGTTTAAAAAGAGATACGCTTGCTCGTCGCTTAACAGTCGTGCCGCAAAAGAGTTCACACTGCTGATTTACGCTGTAGGCTCATGTTGTCTTTTCCCCCAAGCATAGCCAGACAGAGGAACTTATCGCTAGGGTTCATGTTCAACAGTTGTTCTCAACAACACTGCTCAGGAATCAGTCTTCTACTCAGTAGCTCACGTGCACCCGCGATACCGACTTACCATCTCTTGCGCTGGCACCTTCCAGTGACAGGACTAGGATACTCTCCCGACTTGGGCTCGCAGTTCACAATCTGCCCGCCTGTGCAAGTGGCACCCAAGAAATTGCCCCATGGCGCAAACGTGGCTGAGTAGTCGCCCCCCAACGCGTTCCACGCTCGCCATACACGAAAGCCGCCATTGAACGTTGTCAAGCCCTCTGGGCAGTTTCCTCGGCCTCCATCGACTGGTGAGTTGGTCTCCCAGCTTCCGCAGTCGGGCCCCATTATGCCCACAAGGCCAAGGCTCGCCACGTTGTACGCCTCATCTGAATTTGGAGCGCAGACGGAGAGTTGACAGTATACTTGGTTACAGCCTGATGCAAGCGCTATCTGGCACTGGACCAACACTAGAACGAGGAGGGTAAACCTTTGTGTACCGTGAGCTTAGTTCTCAGAGAGGAAGTGGTTGGGGAGTTTACTTACACCCTATAGGCTACTGTGCCCGAAGTCATGCCGTGTTGTAGTCGACGTACAGCGGAGTACGGGCCTCGTGGAATGGTTGGTTATCGAGCCCTGAGTTCGGCCACGTTTCTGTTGCGTGGAGGAGGGCTATGGTGAAGAGGAAATAAGACAATATTGTAGCTTTCGTCAGTGACGTAAGACCATACCTCCCAAGTCAACGTGCAGGTTAGCTGTAGGGCTGGTTATTTTTATCCGTGTGCGAGACTGCGGTGCTGCACAATCGTCCTGCCCACGTGGTGATGATCTTGAAGCAACAATGGGGCAACGCGCGGCTATGTTGGAGTTTGGGCCTCTTGAAGTGTTTCGGGAATATCAATTGTTAATGGTTCCCGATATCCGGTTTCCCACCATGCTCGATATATGAAGGTCCGAGTTGATTGCTTATTCACATTCATTCGCTGCCAGCCACTGACGAAAACACGTGCATGCAAATTCTGATGCCGTTGCTGATATTAATATCAATATCGTCTCTTCTTAATGCTGGGTTACCCACGTTAATCTTAGTCAAAGTATCCGTGACAGCCGATGCAGGGCTCTCATTCTGGCCTATGCTTCCCAGCAGCGCCAATGTTATTGCACACGCTGCACACGTGGTTGTTGATTCTCATTGCCAAACCAACCCCCCTGGCACTTACGATTCACGATCTGGGAACGGGGCAAGTGGATAGCCTATCCGTGTGTGAAGGCTTCTAACCCAATACGGGGCACCTATTGGTTATTAACAGTCTTTCTCATGGTAAAAATGTGCCAACTCTCTCGATGGGAATCAAGATGTCTCAACCTTTTATTTCGTCCGGCATTCCGATATCCTGATGAGTCCATCAACATCCATCAACCTTGAACAACTCCGGACACAGTTTCGCCCCTTCGAGAGCCATGCGTGTCCTCTTGTCGGTGTTATTACTCGTCACCAGCGCATGGGCGTCCCCTACCATATTTTCGGTCCGCCAGGTCCTGCCGTATCCTGGCGACGAAGATACGGATACGGATACGGATTGGGAGGATGTAACTTGTTCCGATCCCAACATCACCGATGCAAAAGTTATGCCCAACCTGAGATGGGCAGCAGCAGACACAAACAACTCATGGAAAGAAGCTTTGGAAGCATGGGGAAACTATAAACCCGGGGACGGTGAAGTCAAACTCAACTTTCCGGCTTTCATAAGCGATTTCTACGGCGGGCCAGAGGGATGGAATTGCCAGGATACCGTAAACACCCCATGTTCCACAACAGTCAAGTGCGAAGATACCAAGCATCCGGCCGGGTAGGTTACGCGCATACACACTTCTTGGGATTATGTCTAATTTTGCTAGTTTTCTTCTTCTCAACTCTTTTTCTAGGTTACACGATGTGGGTAGTCAGCAAAAGCATCTCGACGCCATCGCAGCTGACACGAAAGGATGTACAGGTCTACCAGAAATACCACGAATCGCTACAAGATGCGCAAATCAGCATCTTGTCCGCAATGGGAGACTTCACCAACGTCTTTGCCCCACAGTTGAAAAAGAAGGATGAAACAGCCCTGGTGAAAACTATATTGGATGTATTGCAGTTCGGCATAGGATTTGCTTCGGCTGGTTTGTGGAACATTAGTCAGTCTGGGTGTAAAAGAGCGATAGAAGAAACATACTGACTTAAATAAGTTATCAAAGAGGCCGGGATATTTGCCACCTCCGCCTACCTCAGTTTCGCCAAGGACAGCTTCAACAGCGCAATTTCATCATCACTCGCTCTAAGCAAGGACAACCTGAAAGCGTAGGTAGCATCACACCGTCAAATCAACGCCAATGTTCAAGACCAAAACACTAATCATGAGAAATACAGTGCCAAGGACGCCGTCAGTGTGCAGAATGACCTCACTTCGTCGTTGGGTGCCATGTTCGACTATTGGAAGAAAACGCAATCTGACTATCTGTCGACAATCTTCTCCGGGTCAAATCAGACAACTATAGACATGCTGGACTCGCTGATACGAGACGGCATGATGAACATGGTGCCTGTCGACGTCAACCTGTCGGAGATGGTGAAAGTCGTTCAGACCCTCATATTTGGGCAGATGATTCCCTTGGCATGGGCAGATGCGCCAGCTGGATTCACGCCTTTCGTGCTGTAAGTAGAGGTCCAATCAACTCCCTTCTTGCTCCAAGTCGTAAGCTTTTGGCTCTCGAAGTTAGCTGACGTCGTTCGGGCTATAGTAGAACAGGCGATGCATGCTCAGACACCATGCCGAAGACGTTGGATCCATACATGACGCAAGAAACACACGAGAAAACGGGCGTTTGCTGGCGTGGGAACCAGTTCTATGTGCTGACCGTCGGATCGGTCAACG
The DNA here is from genome assembly GCA_034509685.1 of Colletotrichum cereale. Classification (NCBI taxonomy): domain Eukaryota; kingdom Fungi; phylum Ascomycota; class Sordariomycetes; order Glomerellales; family Glomerellaceae; genus Colletotrichum; species Colletotrichum cereale. The sequence continues at coordinate 81,832 of JASUDE010000098.1, read as the reverse complement.
TTGATGTTCAAGGTGATACACCTGGTCTCCCCGACTCAGACCCGCCCTTTCAAGCACTATCGGGCGGCACGCACGACGTGCTCGATGGCACGCACTGGGGTGGCATCACCCTGGAGGACATCGTGATTAGCGCATACACCGGCTACGAGATGAACGGCAACCGAAACGGCTACAACATGAGCTTGGACGACAGTCAAGGGGCTGTCGACCAGCTGATGTTCGCGCAAGGCGTGCAAACACCTGGTTTCTTCAAGCTCCCAGTTTGCACAAGTATCTGGAACACAATGATGCAAATTGCCGGAAGCCCAAGCACCAGGAAGTACTATCCTTGCGGTATTGATGTCGAGAGAACCAACCCGCCAAGCGAGTGATGCGGGAGATGGCTCAAGACCATCAAATGGTAGCCCAAACCAGTGCTGGACGCTGATAATAACGTTTTACGAGATCAACGATATGGGAGTCACGGTTTACTTTACAGGAATTGGTCATTCAATTGTTATATACCCCAGGATCGACAAGTAGCGATGGTTTTACAATATACAGAGGAAATTTGCACAAATGCCACGATGCCCGTCGAGACATCATTGAACCACGAAACAGTTGTGTTTCCTACTGCGAAAGCCGCCCGTCTGGGCCCTTGGGCCCGGCCGCCTTAGCCGCGAGCGTACGCCATTAACCCGGGCTCGGCAATTAGCTTAGGAAGATAGGCCAATAGGCGAATCGCGGCAGCAACGATTGATCCAGCAGTAGCAATGCCGTCCTCAAGAGTCAGGCCGGGTGCGATGATGTCTTTACAAACATCGTCCAGGTTGATGTTTTGAACCTGTGCTGGGCCCTGTCCTCTCTTGAGGACGTCTTTGATCAGTGCTGCTGTCAAGGGATTGAAGAGCATAGTGGCATGGCCGTAAATGCCGCCGGCGGGTCTACCTGCGCAGACTGACTGGACCTCGATGTTGGTGACGCCGACGCCACGGGCATCATTGAGATACGCAGAGGCAGCTACGCCTTGCTGGGGCTCGACAACCTCATCCAAGAGGGCACTGTAGAAAGTAGTCGTTGGAACATAAGCATCCGCCCCGCCACGAGCGCGGAGAGTGGTGACAAAGACGGATGTGTACTGCTGTTGGATGACGGAAGGGTCGCAGGGGGCGTTGAGGGCGCCATTGCCGGCTGAGAGACACAGAACGTTGGCAAGAACAGTGCCGTGGAAATCAGGCGAGACGGGGAAGAAGTTGCTGACGGCGCTGCGAGTTGAGGGCCAGAATGTGAATGCCCACTGGGTGTCGAGGCCGCCTTGGGACCAGGAGATGACGCTCGAGGTTTTGTTGCTGACGCCGTTGATGTAGTTGATAGCGTAGGCAACGTACTCTGAGTTGACTTGGGCGTCTCCGAGGAGAGCACCCGGAATGTTCAGCCAGACTGGGTCGGCATAGGGGACATTCGAGAGGAGCTTCAGCAAGTTCGGGCTGAAAGTCTCTCCGCCGTAGACACCAGTTCCGGGAACGAAAATGACGGGCGGTTTCTGGCCGTAGGTAAAGGTTTGCGGGATGAAGATGGCCTGTCGCAACTGCGCCTCAGAGAGTGTGTAAGGGGCATCGGCGGCATCCTTCTTGGGCCAGATAGGCTTGGCTGGGTTCCGGATGTTGTTGTTGTTAGTAGAGTCGATGGCATTGAGAGGAGCAACAAGCTTGTTGCCAAGGTTGGCAAGGTCCAAGCTTCCCAAGGCACCGGTGCCGAGGAGCCCTTGAAAGTTGGAAAGGAGGCCGCTTGGAACGATGCCCTGGCCGATTTGCCTTTGCACTTTGTCGTAAAAGTCTCCAGTTCCACCTGTGTTCCAAATAGATCCCAACTTCGATTGAAGGTCAGCAGTGTTGAGAGCTCCGGCGCCCGTTGAAGGTTTCGTCTCGAGAACACTAGTCAGGCGTTGAACGTAATTGGTGGGGAGGGTCAACAGCTTTGTCACGGCACCAACTGTGTCAAGAAGACCAGCGGGAGCGGCGTCTGAGGGCTGCAGAAAGAACACGGCCACCGCGAGTTGTTGGGCTGATATACGCATTTTGTTCGGATAATGAATGGCAGGAGTCGAGAAGTAGTATTAAGGAGACTCGGAAATTGAACTTGATGAAGCGAATGAGGGGATGGAATGATGAAACTGCTGGCTTGGAGTCCGCAGCGACGCTCCTAAAGTAGAAAGAACATCGGCACTGCTTATAACGTAAAGCAACCCACGCTTAATTCCGTGTTGTCTAGCGTCACAAAATACAACGGTTGTGCATCGTCATATCACAAAGGCTACTGGCAGTTCAGATGCTGGAGCGTATCCGTGTCTGCGAGCTTCTTACGGAATTGGGCCTGGTCTTGTGAGCAAGCACACTCCAGAGAGGTTGTCGATCATCAAACTAAAATAGTCAACTGCCGATAGCGAGGAATTGGACTTGGATGAGCCACCTTAATTCTGGTTGTTCACACTGCGCATCGGTCATAGAGTGCAGTAGTACTATTCACGTTGCCGTCATGGCACCGGTTTAGTGATGACTTTGGCACGGGAGCTAAGGGCTTCCCGTCCCAATGCGCCGCGCCCTGACGGTGTTCTCTCAGTCTCTGACACTCCACCGTTGAAGCCTCCCGCAGCACGATCGGAGTAGCCTTTTTTTTTTTTTTTTTTTTTGCTGCTACCCGTGACAACGAGCGTTCGTATCGGGAAAGGCTAGTGACTGGGTTTCGTCGAAGCGCCACCGACAGGCGCCAAGGGGTATTGCCGCTGCTAATAAGTGTCTGCGTTGGCAGAATTCCTCCACATGGCGGGTTGATGTACCTGTCTTGTCAATAGGCATTCTCATGTTCAACTGACCTAAGCATAAATCGGCCACCTGATAGCCCTCATTCAGCTAGGCATTTCAATACTTAGATCGATGTACTCAATCGATCAGAGCCATATTGACAAACTTTATGCCAAGCACGTGCCTTCTTATCAAGGCCGCCTTTGATTTAGTATCCCTAGGAGAAGTATCTTGGCGCCAAATGCGGCGACTCGGGACTACAGATATAGCTAATAATTCTATTATTATAATTTACTACAGTGAAAATTCCTAGACCAATTCCTCAGTGCGCTTTTACTCATTTTCATAGGTAAACATTCCAAACCCGTTATAGGCTATAGGATAGCCACCACCACCACGCTCTGATGCAGGCATTTTAACATATGCCAACTCTTTCATCAGCCTCTTAACATTTATTACAACTTTTCCTTTTAACCCAAGACGCTCACTATACTGGGGACTACTTAGCCAGGTAGCAATCATTCCAGCCACCCTAGGTGCAGCAAAGGAAGTACCAGTAGCATTCCTTGCCTCCCCACTCCTACCAGCTGCTGCGCATTCAACTGTAGCTGGTGCTAGTACAGTTACTTCATTAATACCACCCTGTGAACGATACCAGCGGCTACCATTAGGTTCCATACCGCCAACCGTAATAATGTTCATATCAACGAAGTTACCAGGATATGCGCTGAGGGGCACATATGCCTCGCGGAGGTTTCCTGCAGCTGCTACCACGGGAACATCGAGATGTGATGTCAGAAGTTCCATATGCTGTCTCATCCTTGAAACTATGCGTCCAAAGTTATCCTTTAGGACTGGGTAGCCATGCCTCTTGCTCTTTGGGATATCAATACCAGCCAGCATGACAGACATTGTGACGACGGCTTTCCCTTCTAAGTTTTCCATCTCTATATCCCGGATCACTAGATCAAGGGCTGATGTAAAATATTCTGGCTTTGCGGGCATAGGGATCTTAACGATAACCACATTAGCATGCTTAGCAGCACCAAACTGTGGCCCATTAACAAGGGACTGGACACAAGTGCCGTGCCCTAACGGGTCTGATTTCCGGCGTCCGGTGTCTTCGGGTATGTGAATCCAACGCTTACGACCGGGCGCTTGAATAAATTCTTCGTGTGTCGGGTCTGCTCCAGTATCGATAATATAGACCGTGATACCCTTGCCTGAATTCGCGGGGTAAGCATACCCAGGCATATCAGCCGGTGAAAATGATGCTAAATCCGGGGGCTGCGACAAGGCCTTTAACGAAACATGTGCCTCTCTTTGAACGTTGACGTTGACGTCTTGGTGACCAACTTTGGGGTCAACACGAATAGGTTGGTCCGCTTGATCGTTGCGGGGTGAAATAGCTGAGACAGAATGCCGGGATGATGTAGAATCAAGGGCGGTGGCAAGGCCGAGCCAGAGGCCGGTAAGCTTCATAGCTGCTCACTTAGAAGAGTGGATGGAGGGATTAAGATGGAGGGAGGTGACTCATGTCATAGAAAGTAAAGGGGACTATGTAGGAAGGACAGTGACTTTGTCAAAGAATGGCATAAATAGGGAGAGCGAGCAACAGACAACAGTCCTACTTAGAAGATATACAAATTTGTTCGTTCGGCCTTACCGCTAGACAGAGTTAATTGCATATGCATGTATGGATACGCGGCCAAGGATGGCACCCGCTGGTTAATTTTGGGACAGGGATATTTTCAGTGAGATAAAAATCTACGTTATTTCTAATTAAGGAGTCAACAGTGGCAATAGTAGGGATTAGACATGACGCTTATTCCAATCTACCCTTCTCAACTTCCTACTGTGTAGATCTCTTGCAAAAAAAAACCTTTTGCGTGGCCCTCGGTCCTACTATAATCTGGCCTGGTCCCTGCTCTGGTGCCCCCTAGCACACCCTCTCTGGCGCTTGACACGCCAACCTATCAAGGCATAAGCACTCATTCATGCGGAAAATGCCGACTAAGAATACGGATATTACTGGCAGATTTGTGTATTGCCACACAACCAACACACGAATTCGCTTTGGCCACAATCCTGCTGCTACTCTGCAAAGGGACGGGCTGTCAGCACGTCGCAAAAACGACGCCGTACGGGCAGCAATTCACGCCTGATATCACTCGTGGCACACTTCCCAGACTCGCACCAATACCGCGGCGGATCTGGACGATTGCCGATGTTCTAATTGGGTATATCTGGCCAAAGTCTAGGTGGTTATCATCCGACTTGTCCGGTGGAGGGGGGTTATTCGCGATAAACTGTCTGTGGCCAATGGCCAGTGTTGATTGCCAATGGAATTGTGATAGAGATAGTGGTCTCGACCGTGCCACTGGGCTGCATGAGAAGTGCCTCGGCAGGCTTGGTATTGTCAAAATCTATATCAATGGTCTGCCTGACGATGGCCCAGACTACCACCGTCTTGCAATCTCAGCACCAAATTGCCGCGAGGATGGACAACTTTACTGCCATCGCTAAGTGCGAGGCTTCTTTCGGTCCGTTGGCAAACATTTGCAGCGATCGATTCGACTTCACGCTTCTCTTCGAGCAATCTCTACTGAACATTGGGCCATCCGCAGTCTTACTACTGGTTCTCCCACTGCGGCTCCAACACCTCTTTCGTTAACGCCGAAAAGTCTTGCGACATCCCCTGAAAGCTGCCAAGATTGTAGCATGCATCCTCTTTGGCGGACTTCAGATTACGCTCCTGACGCTGTGGGCGGATGTTCCGACTGCCGACCATGTCTCGATTGTCGCCTCGATTCTAGGAGTGATGGATGCTTTTGCTTTGGGCATACTCAGTCATACAGAGCATTCCCGGTCCGTTCGGCCTTCCAGCATCATATGCCTCTATCTTGTATTCTCTGCACTATTTGACGCAGTGCAATGCCGCACGCTGTGGCTTCTTCCAGGCCTATACAACATCGCGGTCGTGTTTTCTGCCATGCTGTCGGTGAAGTTGGGTATGTTTCTTCTCGAGATCCAGGGAAAGCGACATTTTCTTCTTGCCACTCTGCGCAACCTGAGTCCGGAAACCACCAGCGGTATTGTTTCTCGGGGCTTCTTCTGGTGGCTCAATGGTCTATTGAAACATGGTTTCAGGGCCACTCTAGCCCCCTCAGCCCTTTACGCCCTGGATGAGGGGCTGCTATCTGTCAAGCTCCTCCAGAAAATTGACGGGAATTGGAATCAGAGAAGAGAACAAGGAAAACATGCACTCTTACGATCGGTCTGCAACTCAACGAAACTTGCATTTATGCTTACGGCCATACCCCGATTTGTCCTGATTGGCTTCAAATTCTCTCAACCCTTTCTGATGAACAGGATAATCAAATACGTCGACGGCGACAAAGGAGCTGATCCCAAATCCGTTGGCTACGGCTTAGTATTTGCTACTTTCCTAGTCTATCTAGGTAACGCTGTAAGCTACCTCAATCACACAGGAAAAACGGTGTGTTGGCTAATACCCCATTTATCAGGTATCAATGGGCTTTTACCAACATAGACTCTTCTATTACCTCACCATGATCCGTGGATCTCTAGTTTCTCTCATTAATATGTCAAACAACCTAGACTTCCACACGGATTCAGCCATCGATTCTTCAGTGCCACTGACGTTGGTTAGCACCGATGTGAGAACGATTTGCAGTTCGTTTGAAGCTATTCATAAGGTTTGGGCTAACCCAATCGAAATTGGGATTGCTGTCTGGCTACTTCAGAGACAACTCGGCCTTGGAAGTATAGGGCCGGCTATTACAATTATTGATAAACACACAAACCGTGTTCGGATTCATAGAGAAGTAGACGCTAACTCAACGCTCGTCAGGTTGTGCCATTGGTACGGCCAAGTTGTCGAAGCTCATGTTCCAAGCGTCCAAAATATGGAATGAGGGGGTCCAAAAACGCATCACGGCCACGTCGAAGGTCCTGAATTCCATCAAAGAAACAAAGATGCTCGGCATAGTGAACTTCTTGCAACACGCAATCCAAGATCTTAGACTTTCAGAGTTGGGTAAAGCAAAACAGTATCGCGCTCTCATTACATACATGAACCTACTAGGTAGGTATTACGATTTCAACCTCAAATTTCCCCCTCCCCCCTTCTTCCTTTTCTGACTTGTTTCAGGCAATGCACCTCAAATGATTGGCCCAGTCGCTACTTTCGGAATCGCTGTTCTGGCCCAGAATATCAACGCCGGGTCGTCCCTTTCCATTGCTACGGTCTTCATTTCACTTTCGATCATTGACCTGATTGCTGGACCTCTTGCTCAGTTAATATCATCGGTGCCTCGCCTTGTGGCATCTCTGGGAAGCTTTGAAAGGATTCAAGCATTTCTTGAACGAAGCACAACAGCAGCGGTCGCGGTTCAGAGCGGCTCGTCAACGGCGGAATGTATCAACCACAGCGCAGTACGGTGTGGTGATGTCATTGAGATGCAACCTACACCGTTACGAACTTCGACCATTAATAAAGATGTTGCAGTGGTCATAAATAGTACCTTTGCACTAGAAGCTGGGGCTGAGCCGATTTTGCGCGACATCAATCTCCGCGTCGGAAGTTCAACGGTTACTATTGTCATCGGACGAGTTGGTTCGGGTAAAACCACCCTTCTTGGAGGTCTTCTGGGAGAGCTCTCATCGAGCGGGCTGGTCAAAGGCTTCAAGGGAGGTGCAGCTTACTGCTCACAAACGACCTGGCTCACTACCTCAACCATCCAGGACAACATTCTGGGTCAAAAGTATTTGGACCATGACTGGTACACAAAGGTATTGCATGCCTGTGCGCTGGTACACGGCCTAGCACAGTTACCTCGTGGGGACCAGACAGTGGTTGGAAGCAATGGCCAATCGCTCAGCGGAGGCCAGAAGCAGCGCGTTGTAAGTTACGTCTTGACAAAATTAGCCTTAGGCAACTGAAATTGTTAACGCATACAGGCTTTGGCACGAGCAATCTATTCAAGAATGCCAGTAGTCGTGGTTGATGACGCACTAAGTGGACTGGACGTCTTAACGCAAGATCACGTTTGGAATAGTCTCTTCAGTCCTACAGGTCTTGTCCATCAATACGGAGCTTCAGTTGTTTTGGCCACACATTCGTGTAAGTCGGGAAAACGAGCCTTGGAGACGGGTCTGACAGGGTCTACTAACCTTTATCGCAGTGAACCATCTCGATTTTGCAGACAACATTGTCATTTTGGGTGACAATGGCAGGATTGCACAGCAGGGTAATATTGAGACCATCCGAAACAATCCGCAACTGAAAAGCCTCTCTGTTGAAAACAACCTACGCGACGATTCAACGTCTTTTGAAAAGAAGACAACATCGATACTTAGGCAGCAGACTGAATCATCAAGAAGAGAAGCAAAAGTCGATCCAGAGCAAGATCTTTTGAGACTAGCCGGCGATAACACACTTTACTGGTACTATCTGAAATCAATCGGCTGGTCTTATGGGTCGGCAAGCGTTGTCTTCTTGGTTTTGGACTGTTTCGTCCGTGTCTTCCCTCGTCAGTCACTCAATCCACAACCTGTCGATGAGACGTAAAAGCTGATATCTTGAAGAAATCTGACTCAAATTCTGGACCGAAGATTATGCAGAGACAGGCTCTGCAGACACAGCCATGTACTTTGTAGTCTACTGCGCCATATCTCTGGTAGGCTTGCTTGTGATCGGCATCAATATCTGGTTCGTCCAAAAAAAGACATAGGCAGCCAACGGCACTTGCACTGATGTATTTCATTAGGATCATGTTTGTTATGATAGTGCCAAAATCGTCTCAGAGCGTGCACTGGACATTGCTGAAGACGGTTATGAGGTGAGTTACAGCACAAAACCCATGCAGGAGAGAATGCCTTCTAATGTTTTCACAGAGCACCCTTATCTTTCTTTGCCGCTACAGATAGCGGTGATTTGATTAACAGGTAATAATTTCAACAAAGTGATTTCGGTTAGTTGAGATACTTAGTCTTTGCAGATTCAGCCAAGACCTGTTCCACATCGATAGAGACCTCCCTGTCGCATTATTCATGACCTCAACTGGTTAGGCGCCTACTCACATATGTATGGAGTATAGCAAGCTCACATGTCACAGCGATTCTGGACTGCCTGGCCGGAGGGATCCTGATCATGATTGGTGCCAGATACCTGTCGGCTGTCATTCCGTTTGCTCTGATTGCTCTGTATTGCCTGCAGGCCTTCTACTTGAAAACCTCCCGCCAAATGCGATTCCTCGACCTTCAAGCTCAAGCGCCTCTCCTTACCAAGTTGATTGAGACTATTGATGGTCTATCGACTATCAGAGCCTTTGGCTGGCAGGAAGCCTTCAAAAAAGCTTCACTCGACCATCTAGACCAATCGCAGCGACCTTACTATTTGCTGTCTTGCATACAGCGCTGGCTAACGCTGGTTCTGGACCTACTGGTTGGTGCCATCGCTGTCTTGCTTGTCTCGATGGCCATGATGATTCCAAACGCAACCAGCACTGGCGCCCTAGCCGTTGCGCTTTACAACGTCCTTGGGTTCAATCAGTCATTGGCCAATCTCATCACTTCTTGGACAGAGCTTGAGACATCTCTAGGAGCAATCTCTCGACTTCGAATGTTTGAATCACGAACACCGGTCGAACAATCACCCACTGAAGACGACTCTGCCATCCTTCCGCCTCAATGGCCTGCGCAAGGGCAAATTGAGATTAAAAGTATTACAGCCTCATACTCTGCGGGTTCAAAGCCGGTGCTCAATGACATAACTCTTTCAATCAATCCAATGGACAAAGTTTCAATATGTGGACGGACAGGGAGCGGCAAGTCGTCGCTCACTCTTGCCATCTTCAAGCTCATGAACCTGGATTCTGGCTCGATCGAAATTGACGGCGTTGATATCGCTCGGGTCCCCAATGAAATTCTTCGTCAACACCTCATCGCTATTCCTCAGGAACCACTTCTCGTCCCCGGAACTCTACGCACGAACCTCTTCCCCTACCGCGACGTCTTGGGTCCCGAAGAGACACCGTCAGATGATCTCCTTGTCGCTGCACTCGAAAAAGTCACCCTTTGGTCATTGTTATCTGTGCGCTGGAGCCTCGACACCGACATTTCCGAGATCGCATTATCAAAGGGACAGATGCAACTTCTGTGCCTTGATCGTGCTATTGTCAGGAAGGATCTCAGTAGGATACTGATCCTTGACGAAGCTACCAGTGCTGTCGATCAAGAAACTGAGGAACTGATGGGCCAAATCATTGAGTCCGAGTTTGACGCCCATACAGTTATTTCTGTGGTCCATCGCCCGCAAGCCCTACGGGGTATGAACAAGCTGGTGACCATGGAATCAGGGAGGATTATATAAACCAACACTTCGAGACCCTGACGGGCACAGTCCTACGTCAATTAGTTCAAAATTTTATGATCCAGAATGATCCGTCGAGACCTGCTTGTGTGCCAACCCATGGATTTGAGAGACATTGTGGCGGAAAGTGTCGCCCTATCCGATACTTGCACCCTTTTGCGTTCATACATCATGTCACGTACATACCTAAGCGCTTGTCCAATCTGATTATAGGATGTGCACCGGCCTTCCAGCAACTGGAAGCTTGCCCGGCTCGCTGCTTGGGGCAAGGGCAGAGTGTGGTATTGTGAAAACAAGCAGAAACAAAAGACAATCATACTCTTGGGAAATCAGCACGATCCTCCTACACACGGGAAACAAAGGAACTACTCGCAACCTCCACAGTCGCAACTACCACAGTCCCAATAAGCGTCACAACAAACACAACAAGCGGGGCAACCTCCGTCAACACCGCCGGCCACGGCACCAGTGTTGCCGTCTTGCCTCCCGATCGACCCCATGTACCCCTCGGCCTTGTAAGCGCCGTACGCGACCCCGGCTCCGGCGCCGGCGCCGGCTAGCAGCCACCCGCCATTTTGCAACACGTGCTGGAAGGATTTGATAGCCTTCTCGGGGGTGATCTCGTGCAGCCTGTGCGACGGTATCTCGAGGCTCTCGGCGAACCAGTCGTAGTCCACAGCGCATCCGTCGGGCTTTTTGATAATGCGGGGGGCGAAGCTCTTGAGGAGGTTTCGGCAGTCATCGAACCCAAGCGCGTCTGCCGCGATAGTTTTGCGTGCGGCTTCCCACTCGGCGTTGACTTGGTCCTTGGTGAGGGTCGTCCAACCAATCTGGCAGACGGTGTAGTCTCGCGTGTGCCCCTTGCCCGGCTGGACGCGGTCCAGCGTCCGCAGCCTGTTGGTCTCTTCTTTGAGTAGCCACGGCACTACCCTGTCTTCGTATTCGCGCGGTGGTTCAAAGGTGCTACCCGGCACCTTCTCTCTCGACGGGATCCCGTTGGGTAGCCAGAGCTCGTACTTGTTGCCGTGCGTGATGATGGCCCAGTGTAGCTGGCATCCGTCTTCGACGCGTCGCGAATGCCACACCTGCTCGCCGGTTGTTGTGTCCTGCCCCTGCTTTTTTTCGAAGCTGTACTCCCTCTTCGGTTTTTCTCCTCTGTTCCTCTTCTTTTTCTCTGGTCTTGAGAGGACCTCTTTGTTACTGAACATGATGAGGTTACGCTGTTGTTGTTATTGTATAGGAAGTGTAGGTATGATCGACGGTGCTTGTTATTTTTTGCTGTGCAAATGATGCGGCCTTTACTGGCTTGTAAGCGCTGGGCTTTCTTCGTGGGAAGCCTGCGATATATCTTGGCCATTAAAGTGGCAGACCTCCCCTGACGTCAGATGGCCACAGCCTATAAGCCCAGTCAGCGTTGCCGCGCCGTACATGTGGCTGCTCGCATTCCTCTTTCGTATCATGAAGCAAGCTGACCCAGGTTCGTCTGGTAGCAGACTATGCCTACACAGCTCGTAGGGCTAGTGTTTGCTACGTTCCCATTGGAACCACTAACGCTCATTACATCACTGTTCCTTTGCCAAGAGACCTTTTCCGAAGATCGTCTCCCGCCTTCAAATTGCCCATTCTTTCGGGCGTTTTTTTGTAGGGCGTCATTGTCGCATTTCGGCCAATGGTAGAACTTAAGGTAGCCATTCAGACAAGGGTAACGGATCAATCAAGAAACGGGATTTGAATGCTTATGTTGCCAGGTTCGATGCAGCAAAGGTGAAGCTTGAAGATTCCGGGCTATGCTTATATCTAAGCCACACCTTAACCGCCCCAAAGCCCTTGTTTCCAAGGGCTGAACCGTATCCAGAATTGCCACATCCTAGTAAGCGGGAATAACACTACTATCGCAAGATCCGTTGGTTGTCGATAAAGTGCCCACGCGCCGTTAACCATATGGGGGACCGGGCTGGCTTGGTCTTGAAGAGTTCACAGACGCCGAAGTCCAGGATCGTAGTTATATACTGCCTCGCAGTTAAAGTTCTGATGAAGGTGTGAGCAAGATGCGGTTTGCGTACCGGTTTGCTTTGCTATTTCAGGCCATACGGTAAAGTTTATGGGGGTTGCATACCTAAGTAGACGATTAGAAAGACCAATGTCTACCTAATGCTACAAATTTAGCGCCGGCACCACAAGTTGAAAAGCTCTGTCTATGCGTTCAACAGCAAGAGAACGACTTCGGGTTTCTTCAAATGCAAGTGGCCCAATCTGATGGTTGCGAAAACTCGACACTATACTGAGCCTGCCTGACTATAATCGCAGCTTGCATTGAGCAAGGTTGGTCCTCTAGGCCAACCAAATACATGTCTATTTACCCTAGGGTGATGATGATGATAGGAAGGTTATACATGTCCTCTACAGAATTACAAAGCACCAAGAAGAGCAAGGAACTTGCCTGCCCCTTTCCGCTATACCCGGCTGTACTGTATGGACTGTATATCAGCGTTGTCATATTGAATCAGGTATGCCATTCACTCTATTCGAGATCGTCCATAAAACAATCCCCCAAACCCGCCGGCGGTTAACCAAACCTAGAGCCCCTGCGATAAAGGACTCGAGGAACCAGGGAACGGGCTGGTACGAACACCCTGCGCATTATTGGGGGCGATACCTAAAGATGTTTTGTGCATGTTTCTTGGGGGGAGGGTTTCTTCCCCCCACGATATCCACACTTTCTGCTTCAAACAACGACTTGAATAGAAAGTTAACTTTCCGCGGTAAGGGAACACGGCTTGCTTTGCTAAATAGCCCGGCCACGCGTCAGCATTGAGATGCGCCGTCCGGCTTGAGACAGTCAAAGAAGAGGAACAACTTTGCCTGATGTGACCATGCATGAATATCAACTTGTAGTTGTCACCAATCCGATCTCGACTAAATAGGGCAGGGAATGTCTCGAGGCCCGTTTCGGCAATTTGATAAGGCTCGCAAAAGGGCACAGTAGGTGCAGCTGGTGCAATGAACATGCGGCGTCGGCTCTTGCGACAGTAACAAACTTTGTTCAGGCCGCTTGTGGCGTCCTAGCAATCAGCGGATCATATCAGAAATGATGGCAATTAGCCGTTGTTCGCATACAGCCAGTAAGTGAAACTATATGCCGGCAACCTTTGTCGGGCAGCGGATGCGCATGATCGTCTGTTAATCACAAATCGACAAGACAAACAGCCGCAGACCAAAATAGGCTGCCATCTCATGTTGATTGAAACAGGCCGCGGGTGTGACACGCATAGGTCGATGCAGAGTTGTGTCCGAAGATTGCTGCCAGCGTCTAAGTGACCATGTCTTGACCACCTAACAAGGAGGTCGGCAGCAGGAAGCATAGGATCAGCTCACGTTGACCCCGTCAAAGATTTCAGCCGCTCGCGTCACCGGCAGTCTACGTGCCAGGGAAACGTCGGGCGGCTCTGAATTCACCGACGTAGACACCTGAGTGAGCCGTCGTGAGACCGGTCCCCGCTGTTCCGACTCCGGAACCCGGCGGGGAGGTCCCTGGTACACCTTCGGTCCGGGATGGCCGTTGTAAGGGGTGCGTAGCTTTCTTTCCGGGTTGACTGCTTCGGCACTCGAGCCCTTTCGAATTGGGGGCGATTGTCAAAAAGATTGCAAATCTCGTTTTGTCGTCCAATTCCTCCTCGTCCGCCGCCACACAGCCTCTGTCATCGGTCGATCTGAGTAACAGATCGCGAAGATTGTGGTGCTCACCCCGAGCGCGGACTTTTGAAACTGAAAGCACTGCAGCGTACAGGTGGTCTTGAACCAGTGAGATCTCGCTTTGGTTCCGGTGAAATCGCAGTCGGGACGGCTTGCTGAGTGATCCTTGCCATCCCCCCCCCTCCCTCGGTCTCTCTTCTTTCTCCCAAATCTCACGCCATCGCAAGACCTGCCGACATGGAGCTGCTGCAAGCTCGAACTTTCCAGTAGAATCATCTCAGGGAGCCAACTCCCGGTGAATCGCTCCCGCATTTCTTCCAGGATTCTAGATTGCGAAGGGGCGGGGGGGGGGGGGGCGGGGGGCGGGGGGCCCCCGCGCCCCCCCCCCCCCCCCCCCCCCCCCAGAAGACGAGCCGGCAGCTCAAATCTGTCAGAAAACAGACCAATCAGTAGGGTGTACCGCGCCCGGGATGGGCGCTATATTTATCCCCTGCTATGAGTCTTATTGACAATCATACCTCGTGAGACGTCGCGGCAAACTCTGTTGTCCACAAGACCCCTGTATCCTTGACTTCTCTCGTATACAGGTTTACACACACACACACACGTACAGCCATCAACAACAACATCCCTCTTCGTCAAGACGTCTCCAAGCCAAGGCATCGCCCAATTACACATAACAACCTCCCTCCAGAGGCAGTATGACACACCGCCGGATCACATTCCTATCCCTGCAGGCGTGCGTACCAAAAGGGCAGCTGCTTACACTACGGAGAAGTTGAACCCTTGTGGCCGCCGGTGTTCCCTCCGTGACTACACACGTACACGCCAGGAACCGCGATGTGCAAAAGCGCCGCGTCGGCTATGCGACAGACTGCCTGGTCCTCCAGGGACCAACCCCAGAGGCGCCCTGCCATCCGCACGCCGCCTCTCCACGTTGTGCAAAAAGGGCGCCCGGTCGAGACCCGACAGCGTCACACCTGAGTACGGCTGAGGGCCTGAGGCTCTGCTGATCATTACTCTGCCCGTGAGGACGACGACTCAGGGTACCGCCCGGAAGTGGCCGGTGAAGACGCAGCACGTGTTCCTCGCCGCATCGAGCAGGTCGATTCCCCTCAGGGATCCTTTCTCGCCCTGCGAACCTCACTGTCGGGCTGAAGGAGGTGGGGGAGGGCGTCGTCGTCGGCATGGAGCAGCCGAACCCAGCGCGTGGTGAGAGTCCCGTCCCTCACTTTCCCTCCACCTCTGCGCCCGCCCCCCCCCCCCCCCCCCCCCCCCCCCCCCCCCTGGCCCCATCCGCGACACAAGATGTGATGACCCGGCTGTTTCGGCTGTGTGATGGTCGGAGATGGCGAATGTGATTCGGGTGACGACTTTCCAAGTGACGCCAGAAGCCCTGCCGTCGATCACGGCAATGGCAGGCCGACCCTCGTGTTATTTTTCATGTTCGTCCAAAAACTCCCTGTATGGATGTCGTCTCCAGCACCACGCTCTCACTCCCCTCCCTGTGACTGCGAATAGGCACAAAAGACGAGGGAAACGGATTGTAAGAGAGTGAATTCTCATAAGATAACCACCCAAAGGTAGATGACTAAAAAGAAGAAAAGAAAAAAATATATGAAGGGAAAGGAATGAAATCCCGCTGTGAAAAGCTTCAAGGTATCATCGCCAGATGCGCCCAAAAAAGAAAACCCTCCCCCAGTCTCGTCATGTACGAATCCCACAATCCCGTGATCCCCTCTCTCCTTTCCAAGAGAAGAGAACCCACCCCCAGCTTCCGTCATCCCCACCCGTCTTCACAGCCGAAACCCGCCACTATGGCAGCTCGTACATGCTCTTCTTCCTCGGCTCCGGCCGCGGCATGACGAGCGTCTCCTTGCCGTCCATCTCGGCCATCTGGTAGTGCCCGACCGGGCTGACGTCCCAGTCGCTGCTCGTCCTCCTCACCATCGCTGGGTTGCCCGTCACGGCGTACGTGCCCGTCCCCATCGAGCTGACGGTCCCCGTGCCGTTGTAGGTGTTGATGTTGTTGTTGTTGCTGGTGTCTATCACCCCGTACGCCGTTCGTGTTGTATCCGACCGCGACAAGTCGTTGCCGATGCCGCCGCCGCCGTGGTTGCTCGTCCGGTCCTTGTCCGCGGCGTCCCTCTGCTGCCTCTCCTTGCGGAGCCACCACATGACGCCCAAGGCGACCAGCAGCGCGCCGCCCACGCTCGCGCCGACGCCCATGCCCACGATCGCCGCGTTCCCAATCCCTCCTTGTCCGCTCCCACCGCCGCCGCCGCCGCCGCCCGACCCCGTGGGCGAGCTCGTGTCCGCCTGGCCCGGCGTGGCGGGGATCTTGGTCGTCATCGTCGGCGGGCTCGTCACGCCCGGCGGCGTCGTCTTGGGCGTCTGCGTCGCCGAGACATGGGGCGCGTACGTCTGCACGGCGGCGGCGTTGCCCGGCGTCGCGGCGATCAGCGGCCCGAAGACGGCCGCCGGCGTGCTGCAGCACCGCGCCTTCTCGGCCGCCGACTCGCAGCAGAACTTGCCCGGCACGCCGAACCCCTGGCTGTCGCACTGCCACACCTGCACGCCGTTCCTGCGGAAGTCGTAGGCCGAACTGTTCGTCCGCGTATCGGGGTCTGGGGCGGTCATGTTAGTCACATTGGCTTCCGTGTTTGGTTTCCATTTTTGGCCGTTTGCCCTCCCTCCCCCGTTCTCTTTTCCGCCCCTCCGTCGTCGTCCTCCGTTCGCCAGCCATCATGAAGAAACCAATCACACCGGGATGTATGTAAGACTTACTTAACACGCAGTTCTGTGGGCAATGCGGGCTCTGCCATGTCGGGTCGGAGCATGTCCCTCGCGCGTACGCGATGCCTGTGTTGTTGGACGTGTCGTCGAGCTTGCACAGCCCGTTGCTGAGGCATGCGTTGACGCTGCCGCAGCACATGCTGACTTCGGCCGTGGGGTCGCACGGCACATCTCGGGCCTGGAAGCCGCCCGGGAAGAAGCACAGATTTGCCGCTGCCCGGACGCCGGTCGAGAGGCTGCTGCTGCTGAGGAGGGCGAGCAGCACCACCCGTGTTGTTGTTGTTGTTGTTGTTGTCGTCGTCATCATCATTGTCTTCATTATGGTGGATCTGGCGTTGGGTAGATGATCCGGGGGAGGAAGGGGGGAGTGGAGGTGAGGTTGAAGAAGATGACGAGCTCAAAGCTCTCTTCCAAGCACTGAACCCAAGCTATTGTTTGTGAGAGTAGGTTGAGTGGTAGTTTGGGTATGGTTGAGAACCAGCCTCGTTTGAGATTGTCGATTAGAGCAACGGTTGAACGTCGCGTGCGGGACGGTGTCGATCGTGTGAAGGAGCGAACGAGTTCGAGGCTCGGCCCCCAGAATTGCTGTGAGTGATAGGTGGAGGGGAGAGGGAAAAGAGGGCAGGGAGGGAGGGAGGGAGGGAGGGAGGCGAAGGGGTAGTAAAGGTCCCAGGCAGTGCGTGGTAGAGGTTGGTTATGAGTCGGCGGAATATGGCCGGACAGACAATAGCCCAATAGGCGACCTTGCAAGAGTCGAGGCCGAGGTTGATGGGTAAGCAGCGTTTCCCGGGAGAAGGATACTACGCTGATACTCTCGCCCTTTCTCTTCCCGGGAACTCGAGACTGGTCCAGAGTAGCTGAGAGAGAAGAACGGACGAAGGAACCAATAAATGATTCGCCGAGCGAGGTGAGAGGTGACAGAGAGATAGCCGGTAAAGGGAATAAAGAGAGAGTCTCGCTCCTCTACGTCTTGTGATTACGATTACTTCGTAACGAAGCACGAGAGAACAGAAAAGGCAGGGGAACGGGTAACATAGGATCAGCGCGATAAGAGTGCGGGAATATCCCTCCTCCTCTTTCTTCTTCTTCTCTTTCTTCTCCCTAGAGGAACGTCGTGGTGGATTCCAGTGATGAACGTGTTCAACGCATTGGCATCTTGGGGAAAAAAGGTCGGCAAGGGGGAAAAGAGGAACGGCAACGAATCCGCGGAAACCTTTCCAAAGGGACGGTACGGGATGTGGAAAGAAAACGGCGGCGCAGCCGTGCCTTATGAGAGTTCGCACATCCCAAGCCACCATTCCCCTCCTCCTTCTCTTTCTCTCTCTCTCTCTCTCTCTGTCTTCTTCTTTCTCCTCCAGGGCAACTTCGACCCTCGTCTAATCCGTAATATCCATGACTCCCACGCTGTTCCCTACTATATGCCTAGTCCTGGGGGGGGGGGCCCACCGGCCCCCAAACGTTTGACACGTTCGTCCTCTCGTCTTCCAAACTAGGGAATGCCGGGAGCACGCCGATCCGGGTTATACCTGTACGTACATAGTAGTAACTACTTGGTATGTATATGTGTAATAGTAAAAAAGCCAGAGAACGCGGGCCGGTGGGCAACACAAAAGTTCTAATACTACGCAGAAATCACACACACACACACGCTTTAAAAACTCACTAATACACACCCGCGCCCACCGGTACGGAACCCCCCTCTGTCTAGGATCAAGGGGTACAGCCGACTGACGCGCCAAAGCGGCATTTCCCCCCATGTCAATCCTTCGCCCAGCAGGGCCAGGCACATCGCCAAAGGCCCAAAGCCCCCCTTCTCGGCGGATGGCCACCCCAGGGGGGGGTCCATGACTCGCCCACCGGCGGATTGTCCGCCAGAGCCAGGTATATCTGCATCTGCGGCGGGGAAGAAAAAGAGAAAGACAGCAAAAAAAAAAAAAAAAAAGAGTACAGAGTAATAGCAGACACACCTTCTCCCGCTCCCGCGCCAGGTCGGTCTGGTTCTGGTTTCAAACTGTCTGGACAGCCGAGAGAGCCTCCCTCAGCCTTGTATCGCATCTTCTTGGCTGCGCCAGCCGGGGGGTCCTCTGGAGGAGAAGAGCAACTTTACTCTATTCTTGGTAGATGCTGGGTATAATACAAAGGGAAATAGAAAAAATGTCTCCGTCTGGCATCCCTTTCCCTACCCTCCTCCCCCATCCCTCAAAACCCCGGACTTTGCCACCCATCGTCTCTTCTGAAAAGTCTTGAAGAGCGGGGTGAAAGGACAGAGGCGGGTCGAGCGGCCGTCGCGTCGTGCCGTGTCTTTCGTCTGCTCTCGTCTCAATAGCCGCTCAAATGCCGTCTCTCCCTCTCTGTCTCTGTTTCTCTCTTTCTCTCTCTCTCTCTCTCTCTCTCTCGCGGTGTATGTAGTCTTTGGTTTGCCATGTGCCCATTATATCCTCCAGAAACGCCGCCGTTTATCGTTGTCTTATGTCGTCGACAGGGTTTGTAGTAATTGGGGGTTCCCGTCCCTTTATCCCACCGGCGAGCCCCTAGCGTTGAAGCGCGTCGCCCGCCTGCGCCGTCAAGCATGTCCCCCTGTCTGCCATCCCGCCTCTCACACACGCGCTCGTCTGGGCCATCAGACGGTTCACGCCTCAACGTCGTCCTCGTCGAGGGGTTCAACCCTGACCAGAATCTCCTCCAACAGCCCCTCTAGGAAAGTGCCCACATCCCTTCCCATGCCCACGGGCTCCGCCTTGTCGTAGTGGTCAATCTCCTTGCACACGTGGGCGAGCTTATATACAAGCTTGCGCAGCTTCTCGTGGGCAGCCTCCGCCCTCTGCTGCTTGGGCGTCACCTGACTCATGGCGACGGTGCTGGAAGACGAGCTCTGGTGGGGCCGGAAAACTTGCTGCAACCTGATTTGCCTCCTCTTCAACGCCTCTTCGAGCGCAGGGAAGATGACATCGTTGAGGGCGTCGAGCTCCCCGTTCGGGTTGGACGGCGCGGGCGCGGGAAACGCAGATGGGGCTGCCGGCTCCGGTGTGGGGGTTTGCGTCTTGGATGGTAGCGCATGCGCCTTGAGCGGAGGAGCCGGCGCTTGTCCAGAAGGCTGGCGGTATTGCTGCCCGTTGGGCGTTTGGCTCGGTATCCTGACCGGCGCATGCTGCGGTTGTGGGCTTCCGCGGAATGGCGGAATCTCTGGAAGACTAATGGGTACCACCTTGTTGTTGCTGTTGCTATTGTTGTTGGGCCGGGGCCCGTGAGGAGGCGGCCGCGGCGTCGTCTCCTGGCTTTGCGGTTCCGCCGGCTGAATCACGGGGCCCAGGCTCAGCAGGCCCATGTCCTTCTGCAGCTGGGCCTGCAGTTCGCGGTCGTAGTCCGGAGATTGACTGACGGGGACGGCGGGCGGAATCAGTCGAGAAACGGGCCGCGGCGTCTCCGGGCCTCTCTGTATCTTTTCCGGCGACGTTGGGAGAGGCGCCTTGGCGGGCGACTGGGCCGCGTTGGGCGCCACGGGCTTTCGTTGCGGTGATGCCTGGCGGGACGTCCCCGTGTTGGCGCTTGCCGCCTTGAGGGTATCCGAGGCTATGGCAAGTTCGCGGCCGAATTCGCGGACCTTGGCAGGGCTGTTGTCTCTCGACCGCTCGGCGTAATCATCTGCATTCTCCAAAGACCTCGCGGCCCTAGCGTTGGTGGCTGATTCGTCCAGGGCGCCGAGTCCCGGCCGGGGAACGAGGCCTCCGCGGTCTCCCACGAGCCTCACGGTGCCAAAGTCCCACATGTCCTCGTCAACCTGCTGGCGTTCGTAGTACTCCTCGCCCCCTTGGTCGCTCTCGTCGTCGTCGCCCTTGTGTGTCGCGGCCCAGCGGGAGTGTCGTTCAATCAGCTCGGTGAGATAGCTCGTCTTCTTGGCGCGGCGTACAAAGGGGTGCTTCAGCAGGTCCTTGGCCGTGGGCCGTTCCTTGGGGTCCCGTTGCAGGCACACCTCGACAAAGTCCTTGAAGGCCTTTGTAAAGTTCCCCTCGAGACGCGGCGGCGGGTTCTTGGGGATCAGAAAAAGCACCTTCATGGGATGGATGTCGGCGTAGGGCGGCTCGCCGTTGGCAAGCTCGAGGGCGGTGATGCCGAGCGACCAGACGTCAGCCTTGTGGTCGTAGCCCGACTGCTTGATGACCTCGGGCGCCATCCAGAAAGGAGTGCCGACAAAGGTGTTCTTCTTGGTCATGGTGGCGGAGAGCTGACCGGAGACGCCAAAGTCGGCAAGCTTGACCTGGCCGTTGGAGCTCAGGAGAACGTTTGCAGCTGGCCAACGTGAGAGTATATGTTAGCATTCCGTCAACAGGGCGATGAAGCAAGCGTCCTCCGCAGTCCATTCCGGCGGGGACTCACCCTTGACGTCGCGATGCAGCTTCTTGTCCGAGTGCAGATAGTCGAGACCGAGGAGCAGTTCTCGAATGATGATGGCAATATAGTCTTCCCCGATCAGGCCCGGCTTCATCAGGTCTGCACAGCTCCCTCCGGAGCAGAACTCCATGACGATCCATAGCTCGGCGCCCTTGGCGTAGGAGCCGTAGTATTTTGTGACGTAGGGCGACTGTAGCTCGGACAGGATGGCGATCTCCTGGATGATGTCTTCGACCTCGTCTTCGGCGCTCTCGATATCGATGATCTTGATGGCGACGGCATGGCCAGTGCGCCTATCAACTCTGTAAGGAGAGTTGTCAGCATCTTTTTTAGGTCAGGCTAGCGTACTGGCTCCTCGGCCGGCGCGTGGAACGTGGTCCTTTACCCCTTGTAGACCTTGCCAAAGCTTCCTCCGCCTGAGGGAAAACTGCGTGTTAGCGAACGTTGCAAGAGGCACAGGGGGGGAGGGGGACGGCGCATACCGATGCAGTACTCCTTTGTGTAGAGCAAGCTGGGGTCAAGGGCCTCGTTGCCGTCCTCGACACCTCTCTCGCGGTCACCCATGTTTGCAGTTTGCAGTTTGCAGTGTAGGCAGGGCGCCGGGGCTCAGCTGGACGGTATTCGGCGGGTTGCGCGATTGAAGAGGCGGGGTGTGTGGCCGAGAGAGTCGCGTGTGCGGTAGGGGCGCAATGGCAAGTACCGCGGGGTTGCGATGCGGCGGCGACGGGCGGCGGAGGCGGGTGAGGATCGTCCTCAAGGTACGATGGCTGTGGCGGTTCGTGGGTGCCGCGGGGAGGGTTCGTCCCTCGTGTCTCGGGGCAAGAGAGATCCGGGAGATGGAATGTAGGGCAAGAAAGTCTCGCTCTCTTGTCGGGATTTTGGAGTTTGGACGACAAGGAAGAGGTTTGAAGAGGGGATCCCGGAGTTGGGGGTCGAGCGAAACGGCAGCAGGCGGCGGGGGTTGTTGTCGTCGTCGTCGTCGTCGTCGTCGTCGTCGTCGTCTGAGCTGGAAAGGAGTGGTGGTGTCGTTGCTTGGCCTCTTGTCACTGGGCGCCCTCTTGTCTCTCTCGTTCTTCAAGGCGGCGGCAGAGGAATGGATACCTATAGGTACCGTAACTCTTGTACAGAGGGATTTCCAAAAAACCCAAATTCCGGATTTTTTTTGCCGACTCTGCAAAAAGTTCCCCCCGGGGTGGTGAGACACACCGTAAGCGGGCCGCTGGGATACGCGTTCCTTTTTTACTTCGCGGGGTCGAGGGCGCGCGATGTTGTGTGTGTTTGTGTGTGTGTGGGTGTGATTAGACGTCAATGCCCCCCAATTACACTACTGCGTAGGGAAATGACCATGGAACCAAAAAAAAAAAAAAAAAAAAAAAAAAACAAGCAGACGGAGCTCCCAAGGTAAGATGAGGTCCCGGCCTTAGGAAGAAGGGGGAGTGGGAAAAGAAAAAAAAAGAAAACAAAGTGAGCGTCGCGGGGTGCAATTGGCTAGCACGGGAGAGCCTGTGTCTCTGCCCGTTGGTTGGTTGTGTGCAACGGCTTCAGCCTGGTTCAGTCAGTACCTATCCGTATCTCAGTACCTATCTGTAGATAGGTACTCTGTATACACAGTATAGATAGGTATGTAGGTAATGTGCGAGAAGAGAGACGGGACGATGAACGGGCACACACGAGGCAGAGTATCCGTAGAGTGTGGGGTAATAGAAGCAGACCAGACTAGACCAGTCCAGTCCAGTCCGGACGGAATGGCGCAACGTTTTGAGAGACTCTCGACTTTGACTACCGATGTCCGTATCATGCGGGCAGCGACTTGCGTGTCTGTGTGTGTGTGTGTGTGTGTGTGTGTGATATGCGACTTCTTCCCCCCCCTCCCTCCCCATTGGGCATTTCCCCATCCAAATGTTTACTACGGATACAATACAACCAGGCTGCCCAATGACACACGACCTTGGATGCGTAACCGAGGGGTCGGTTCACCAGCAACCGTTGTTAC
>JASUDE010000098.1:22883-57917 GCA_034509685.1 Colletotrichum cereale | reverse complement strand
CCGCCCCCCCCCCCCCCCCCATAGGCCCTGGTGGGATGCATCTTTGCTCCTAAATCACATGTTCTTCTCTGCCGCCGCTCGCCCTTTGCCACAACACAAAGGAGCCTCCCCCACCAACTGAACTCGTCGCGTCTAGTCCTCGATGAACTCAATCATGACGGTCCCCTGCTTGAGCCCGGCCTCCAAGACCGTCTTTTCGAGCTCTTCCGTCAGGTCCTGGCCCTGTGGCATGCGCTTCAGCTCAAACTCGATGCCGTCCTTGCCCTCCAGCGGCTCCGCCTTGAGCCACTCGTAGATGCGTCTGACCGAATCGTCCAGATTGAACCGCCGGATCACGCGTCCCGTGGGGTGCCGGAACTGTATCCGCGTCGTCGTCGTCGGGTTGTTCTCGGGCTCAGTGTGCGGCTTGTCGCCGGCAATCTTGGCCCACATGCTCGGCGGCGCTGCCGGCTCTGCCGTTGGCGTCATGGCGCCGCCGCCGCCGCCTGCTGCCTCGCCCCTGGGAGACTCCGACTTGGTGAGCGCGTCGGGGTCGACCACGCTCGACGTGGGCTTGGAGCTGCTGCCGCCGTTGGACGCCGCGAGGCTGTTCTGCAGCGCCATCTCCAGCATCTCCTCCTCCGTCATCCGGTCCACGTCCACCGTCTTGGGCCGCGGCGCCGCCTGGTCCACTACGGGGTTCTTGCTGTTGGCCGCCAGACTGTACCGGTCCAGGAACTCGGCCAGCTGCGCGTGGAAGTCGGACGCGCTAGGGAACGGCCGTCCGCTCCACACCTTGACCTGCTCTCCTGTCCTCGGGTCGATGATGGCAACGTGCGGGTAGTTCTCCGGGTTCTCGTGTCCGCTGCCATGGAAGTAGAAGTTGATGTATTGCTGCGCCGACATGGCGCTCCTGTCGTACTGGAGAAAGATGAAGCTCTCCTCCAGCAGCTGCCGAATCGCCGCGTCCTTCCAAATGTCCCGATTCAGAGCTTGGCAGTTGAAGTCGCTCATGTCTTGGAGGTTGACAAGTATCCACTTCTTCTCGTCTTTGCCCTCCTGCCTCGCTTCGTCCCAGTCCAGTCTGGACATGATGTCGTACGGAGGTCGGAACAGTTCAGCCAGTCGCTGGGCACGGGTGCCGCCTTCGCTCGGGGCTGGCTGGGCCGGTTGGGCAGCAGGGGTCGGCCCGTCATCGTCCCAGATCGACAGGTTGTGGTTGAAGGGATTCCTGGAGCCGCCTGGATGCGTACCACGTCAGTAAAGGGAGCCATTACCTCGATGCTTTTTTTCACAGCGACGTACCTCGAGCAACTCTGGCCGCCTCTCTCTGCCTCATCTGCGCCCGTATAATGGTGTCCATGTCCATACCGTCATCGCCTTCGTAGCCTCCTACCAGCGTTTCCGTGGTTCTTGCAATGGGTGACCTGACGTCGTCCTGACCACCAAGACCGCCACCGACGCCGCCGCCGCCGCCGCCGCCGCCGCCTCCGCCTCCGGGGCCACCCCCGTACAGTTCCTCCTGTAGTCTCTTGGCCATGGCTGCGTCTTCTTCCTCTTGCGCATTGCGGGCGATGGCCGCGACGTCAGAGTCGTCGTGTCCAAAGTTATCGTCCATGTCGTCAACCGTCATGGCGGTATCGCCATCGTCATCGCTGTCAATGTGAATGACCCCGCCGTCGTCTTGCCGTCCGACGTTGGGCCGGGTGCTTGCGGGCACTGGGGGCGCCGTCGACGGGGCGGTGGCGGCAGGCACCGAGTTGAAGCTGTTCTGGATGTCGGGGCTCTCAAAGAAGAGCTGAATGGCCTGTTCGAGGTTGTTGCTGGTCATCTCCAGGAAGCCACGGGCGGCCTCCGGGCTGGCAGCCGTAATGGCGACGAAGTTTGAGATGTCCTCGTCCATGATGAGGGGTCGCGCCTGCCGAAAGCTGCAATGTGTTGGTAGGTGGATTGGTGTCTAGCCTCGTGGGAGTAACTTGTCGTACGAGGTGAAAGAGTGTGGAAGCTCGCGGGGAAGGGTGTTTTTGGGTATTGGGGTTTTTCTTCCTCCTCAGGTGGCGGTCAGAAAGATACGGGGATGCGGGAAGTGCTTTTCTGGAAGTCGACGGCACCTCTCCCTCTCTCTCTCTTCTCTCTCTCTCTTCTCTCTCTCTCTCTCTCTCTCTCTTACTTTCCTCTGCCCCACCTTACCTTGGCCCGAAAGTGGTGAAGTCTGGTGCGGGATGCAGGGTGCGAGCGAGGGGTAGCTGCAGGTGCGTTTGTGGTTTGTGTGGTATGTGCGAAGACCTGTCCCTGAGTCTACCTGGCGCGTCGTCAGAAGATCAAACAAGTAAATGGGTTCAAAGAGGTTGGATAGCTTGTTGTAAGGCTCGTCGTTGAGGGGGGAAAGAACAAGGTTGGTTGGTTTTTTGCGCCGCCAGTGATCTGAGATGGACGGGATGGTGTTTGCTGGCTGTGGTACAGGTGCAGGCGCAGGGGGTGGGCTGCTATCGAAGGCGCCAGCTCTGTGACGCAACCACCCGCCGGGGCCTCGGACCTCCAGCGTGTCTCGGGGCAATGGCAGATTGTTAATGCGATAAGGTGATTTGCCGCGCCACAGCCACACCGGGTTCCCGATACTTGCAGTGTCTGTGGCTGGTGCGGTGGACCCTCTTGTGTACTCCGTAAGGTTACCTTACTTGCTTACCTATCTAGGTACCTAGGGACCTTCCTACTCCATGCACCGTACTTACACAACGAGCATCTTTGTCAAGACTACACTGCACATTGGGTTATTTGACCTGGATTCTCGACATAGGTACGATGCAGGTGGCTTTTCATAAGCGCGTTTCGGTTCCGGTTCCTCACTTTGGTCGGCCTCTGATGTCTTCCATCGCTGCTATCCCCATGAGTCCTTACACTATTGTTTGCCAGCAAACATAGAAAACATAGACATGAACTACGCATTCACAGCAGGAAGAAGAATATAGACTATTCAAACGATACGGAAAAGACCTCACAGTAGGAGTAGCATCGTTCAACCAGTGTAATGCATTGTACAGAGCAAAAGATTCTAAGGGGGTATCACAACCCCGTGAGCCAATTCGTCGCTATCGTTGCCGTCGTCTATACCAACGTCCTCCAAGGGAACGCCCTGTCCCTTTCTCACCTCCTCTCAACTCCTCTCCTCTCGCCGCCTACTTCTCCAGCTCCAAGAGCACCTCCTTGAGGTGCTTCTGCACCTCCAAAGAACGCTCCGCTGAGAGGGCCTTCTTCGCCATGTCGATGAATCCCTTCTTCTCCTCCGCCGTCGGCGCCGGGCCAAACACGCCCCGGTTCATCGCCTTGACCACGCCGCCAACGGCAACGGCCCGTGTAGTGCGCTGGGCCTCAGTCCCGTTGTCGATGGACTCGGGGTCCAGGCTCTGGAGGTACGCTAGGGCCACCTCCTTGCCCCCGGCCGCCGCCGCCGCCGCCGTCGTCGACATATTCTCGGCAGCCTCCATCAGGTCCTTGACGCACTCGTACCAGACCTCGCGCTTGATGCCCTCGAACTTTGGGTGGGCCAGCCGCGTCTTCAGATGCTCAAACACCTTCTTCAGGACGGTGCCGGGGTCCTCCTTCATCTGGGCACGGTTGTAGCCCCGAGCGATGGCCTCGATGCTGTTGGCGGCCGCCTTGCGGGTCGCGTCGCCGGAGCTGTCGACGTCCATCCTGTCCTCGTCGACAAAGTCGTCGAGCGGACCGCCGACGATGGTGGCGATGTCGTCGAGGAGATCCAGGTCCTCGCGCTGCTCGGCAAACTGCCAAAGGGCTTTGTACGCGTGCGGCCGGTAGTCCTCGTTGTTGCGCTTCGCCTCGCGGAGGGCAATCTTCTGCTGCTGCGCCGCGATGGCCGCGTCCTTCTTCCAGAGCGCCGTGCCCTTGCCGACGAACTGCGGGAAGGACTCGAGAAGCCTCTCCTTGCCAGAAAAGGTCTTGAGCGCGAGCCCCTTGTCCATGACGGGCCAGATCTGCCTCAGGTTCGTCTCGGACATTTGGCCGCTCGTGGCATCGCTTGAGGCAACCACCGCCTTGACCATGCTGGCGATGGTAAAGCACGCCGTGTGCTGCAGGTTCCACCTCGGCGCCTCGAGGCCCCTCTTGATGAAGCCCGCGATCTCGGGCACGTAGCGCGCCACGGTGCGGGAGCTGCCGCCGTGCTGGTTCCACACCTCGTCGAAGCACTTGCGCGTGTACTCGTCCGTGTCGTGCATCCCCATGTACGTGAACGGCACGAACTTGGTCGCCAGCGCGTTGAAGTGATCGGGGGCCAGCTTCGAGACGCTGAGGACGACGTCCGACACCTTGGCGCGGCGGGCCTCGTCTTCGCTGGCGAAATAGAGCTCGGTGAACTTGTCGACCAGCCTCTCCTTGGACGGATCCGGGACGACGCGCATGAGGTATCCCACGGCCTTGGCGTAGCCCTTGCTGACCTCGTCGTTGCGGTCGAGAGACTGCTTCTCCAGCAACTGCATGAACCGCGACGACACCGGCTTGAAGTCGACAGCGTGCCGCATAACCAGATCGCCGATGAGCCTAGCGCACGCAATCTTGGTCGGCATGCCGATGGCCGTCTTGATGATCTCTTCGAGCTTGGGCGCGAGCTGCTTCATGCCGTCGGCGTCCAGCTGTCTGAGGCAGTTGTCGATGGCCTCCGAGATGGGCGACTGGTTGACCCACCGCGCCCTGATCTTGTCGATCTGATCGCGCGAGTCCTCGCTGACCTTCTGGTAGGCATAGTTGATCTGCTCCGGCTCGATGGTGCTGTGCAGGCCCAGCAGCGGCGGGATGAAGTCCACGATGAAGGGCTTCAGGTTGGGACCGCCCTTCTTGGTGATGTCGATGATGGTCTTCAGGGAGAACATCTTGACGTCTTCGACACCGCTCTCGAGGCCGCTCGGGGACAGGAGGAAACGGAGGGCCTGCTTGAGCATGGCCTGCGCCGACGACGAGGCGCCGCCCTCTTCGAGCTGACGGACGATGGTGTTGGTCAGGCCCATGCACAGCTTGAGCGCGGACTCTCTGACGGATCCCTTGACGTCGTCCAGGACCTTGAGCGCGGCCGTCCATATCTCGGCGTAGTACTGCTCGTACTTGTTGAACGGCTGGCCCGAGATGAGGTCGGAGATGGCGCCGCAGCTGGCCTGCCGCACGCGCCACTCCTTGCCGAGGATGTTCTTGAGCAGATCCTGCATAATGGCGTCAAAGTGCTCGCCAATGGTCTCGTTCGGGTTCTTGACCAGGGACTTCCAGATGTCGTCCATGGAGCGCTGCACGTTGCTGTTCGGGTCGAAGCGGTAACGGAACAGCTTCGGGTACAGCTTGGGGTCGACCTCTGACTCGGAGAGGATGTTGCTCAGGCCGAAACGACCAAACGCCGACCGAGTCGACCAGGTGGCGGCGTTGGTCGCAAGAGACATGAACTTGTAGACCAGGCTCTGGTCACCGACCTCGTTCGCCAGGCTGACGATGTCCTTGTACGAGGTGACGGACTTGCCCTCGCCCGTGGGCAGGGCTCCGGGCTCAAAGAGCTCAGTCTCTTCCTCGACTTTGATCTGGGTGCTGCTGCCGGTGAAGGCCGAGACGAGATCCTTGACAAGGTCCTGCTTCAAATCTTCATCCCCCTTCTCATAGACTAAGGAGAGGCCGCGGGAAGCAGTCTCCTGGACCAGCTCATCCCTCGCGCTCAACAGTCTCATGAACGCGGCCTGGGCCTCACGGAGCCGAGACTGGACCTCCTCGAGGTGGCCACAGTACTGGACGACGCAGAAGAGCCAGATACCAGAAGCCTTGAGCAGCGAGGGCTTGGTGGTCTTGCAGTCCTTGAAGATCTTGTCGAGGACGGCGGTGACTCTCTTGCTGCGCTTGGTCTTCTTCCAGGGGCCCTCGGCGCTGTCGACGTTCATGGACAGCTTGACAAAGTCCGAGTCCCAGCAAGCAATCGCCGCGGTAATGGCCTCGCCGACGGTGAAGTGGATCTCGGTCTCCTTTCTAGTGTGAACGGCAAAGAGGCCGCGCAGGACGTTGTCGATGCCCGACGTCTTGTTCGTGGGGTACAACAGGCCGTCCTCGGGGGCGGGCTCCTCATTGGGCTCGTTGAACGCAAGTGCCAGACGGCCGAGCGCAAAGATGGCCTTGTCGCTTCCGGCCGCCGCCTTCTCCGTGAGTCTCTCAATCACGTAGTCCGCCGTCAAGTTGTTAACGTTGTCCGGGATATACTGCGAAAGACCGGCGGTCCAAAGCTCCGCATAGCAGTCTAGGATGGCCTCCTCCAATGACGGTCGCTGATGGGATTTGTCCATGAGCAGCTTGCCAGGCAGGTGAACGTCGCTGGGGATGGGCAGACCGTAGTACACGGCTCTGGAGAAGATGTGGCCAAACGCCTGTAGGGACCCTTCGACCCCGTTGGCGGTAGCGCCGTAGGAATTCTCCCAGCCATAAATCATGACCTTCAGGTCGCGCAGGAACCTTTGAATGTTCTCGTTCCTTGTCTGGTGCGGAACTGCCTCTGGAATTGCCAGGTCCACCTTGTTAAGGGGGTGAGGGAGCAGAATTCCAACCGCCTGGGCAGCGGCAGCGCGAATGTGTCTGTTATTGGCGGTCGTACACTTCTGCAACAGATAGGCGGAACCAGCAACGTAGTTGATCGTGCCGGCGGGGGCGAGCGATGCGACATCCACCATGTACTTGAGACAGTTCTCGACGATGCGATCAGTGCCGTCCATACCTTTCAGGCGAACTCCGTCGAAGCAGATCTTGATGAATAGGCCGACGTGCTCTTGGTCGACAGAGCGGAGGTAGGCCCTGATCTGGTCCCGCGTTTTGATGTCGTTGCGCACTCGAGTATCGAGCTGCTCGGCCCAGCCGGGGACGAGGGGGAAATCGGGCAGTGCCGCGATGAACAACGCCCTCTTGACATACTGAACCGCAACAGGGTATGCAAACACCTTCTCTCCCTCAAAGTTCTGCATCGTCCTTCTGTCGTCGAACTCGAGTTTCGGCGGTGTCGAGTTGGCCCCTTCGGAACTGGTGATGTCGTCGGTGATCTTCTCGCAAAAGAAGTAAGTCATCAACTTGATCCAGTCCGGCATCTTATGCGCTTCGCTATCGCGGTATGTCCACGGGTCCAGTCCCTTGCGGCCCTCCTCGATGACCTCGGTGCGCTCGCCCTGGCGGCCGGCAATGGCGAGGATATCGATCCATCTGCCGCGCTCGTCCCATGACGCGACCGTCTGGTTCGCCCACTTGACGGCCGAGAATCTCGCGCTTCGTACGGCAGGGTTGTCCTCGGGTAGGTTCATGTAGTGCAGAAGGAGAGAGATCAGGTTGACCATGCCGCTGCCGCGTCCCTCGCCGCTGACCGTCTTGGGGTCGAAGCTCCTGGTCAGTCCCGAAAGCGAGCCCTCGATGGCGGACACCGCTTCGGCGCTGGGGTCCTCAGACAGAGCCCTGAAAAGCCAGCCGACAAGATGGAGCTTGTCCTGCACGCTGGAAGGGCTGCCTGCGCCAAGGACGCCGAGAAGATCGTAAGCCATTGCGCGAAGCTTTTCCTCGTCTGCCGATAATGTGCGCGAAACGGGCCACCCCTGCTCCTCGACGTAAGTACGCATCTTGTCGATTAGCTTGGGCCCAATGGTAAAAGGAGCCTGGGTAGGTCCAATAGTCGCTGTCCAGTTGAGGAAGTAAAACAGTGCCTTGTGGAGTCTCGTGCGCTCGAGGCCGCTGGCTGCTTGGAGGTGAACCGGGGCGATGGACGTCGTCTCTGTGCCAAAATCAAGGGTCACCACAGACATGATGTTATCTTGCATGGTGGTGGCCAGCTTCGACTTGGACAGGAGAGGCAGGATCCTGATGCGGTGAGGCGCGGGGAGTCGAGCGTGTGCATTATACAACTCCTCGATGATGGACGCCTTTTCGAAATCAATGGTCATTCTCTTGAGAATGTCCTCTCCGGCTTGGGAGACTTGGTAGTCCGGGTTGGCCGCCGCAGACAAAGCGGGCAGCAATCTCTCTTCATCCTTGAAGGCGCCACTGGCCAACAAGTGCGCAATCTTGCGCCGCAGATCCTGCATCTTTTGGAACGCTGGCGCAGTGTCGCGCTGCTCGGGTTTCAAAAAGTCCAGATCCGCAGACAGCAGGGCTGGGTTGAGTCTCTCGAAATCTTGACGTGTGGGTTCCGCGCCGCCAGGACTTCGCAGGAGAAGCACCTTGCCGAGCCATTTGGCGACGAAGAGTGCGTCGGCATCGTCGGAGAGACCGCTTGCTTCTCTGAAAGCAGCATCTTCTTCGCTACCGCGGGAGGGAATCTGGATGTCCGGGATGGTCTTCAGGAGAACATTGAACATGGATGCTTGCGTGGGGCCATGCTTGGACGAAGAGATGCCTCTGGCCACTTTGGGGAAGAGACGCCGTCTGTCATAGTCTTCCAGACGAAGGATGCTGTGCTGTATGAACGAGATGTCCAGCACGCGGAGGATTGAGGAGTCGGCCTCCTGGTACTGGTCGATGAGCTTCTCGACGGGGAGAATGATGCTGTCGCCACTGTCAGTGCACTCGGGAACGGGAGCTGCGGGACACAGCACTGTTAGGAGTCTGGGACCGTCATACCTCGGGTGGACAATCAAGCCCTTCAATTTTGCAGCAAACTGGATGACCTGGAATGATGTGAGCCCCATGAGATTCCACAACGTTGGAAAGAAAAAAGGGTGCTTTCTCACCTCGTTACGAACGGATGCATAGTCACTCGTCGCCTTCAGCAGCAGGGCACAGAGGTACTTGGTGAGCAGCTCGTTCAGCTTGTCCTCCTTGTTCGAGGCCTGGAGGATGCGAATCTGGACGTTCCCTACGAGCCGCTTCTCCTTCGCCTCGGGAGATTCGCCCGACATCTTGAAGGAGCTGTGGCGACGTCGATGGTGTGTTGATAGATGGTGGTGATGTTGGAGAGGGAAATGCAGAGGTACATGTAAATGTATGTATGTACCTTACGGATACTTACGTGTTGTATCCGTGCCAAAGGTCGACGTTGCTCCCGGCTGCCTGAGCTGATTAAGCTGCGAGTCCACAGAAAAAGCAGGGGTCACACTCACTCAAACTGTGCTGTGCTGTGCTGTGTGAGTGTCACGCTGACTGACACGCTGACACGCCACAGTGTGGCCGAGCTCCGAAACCGGTTTAGTGACAGGCGTCCGGGATCGTTTGCGTTTCGCCGAAACAACCTCGCCTTGTCGAGACCAGAGGGCTTCTGCTGAGGAAACGTTTTGACGAAGCTCTGCTGAATTTTTGGTGTTGATATACCGTTGTTTCGAAACGGCTGAGTGGTACGGTATGGCAAGATTCTGTTGTTGTGGTAAGAGAGTTGAACAGGGAGAAGAAGAAGAAGAGATAATTGAAGAGAGGAAGAGAAACCGCTTTGGCTAAATTCAGAAAGGAGAAAGGGCCATAAACACCCTCAAGGCGGGTGCCAGTCATGTGTACCGCATCATTATGAATGGGAGCTTATACTGTGATGGGGCAGTGCCCGCTTTATCTGCCTCACAACGTAGGGGGTCTCATGAGTCACGTCTTATCCAATGTGTTCACAACATCATCATTTTGGGCGAGTGCCATGGTCTCTTTTGGGTGGCACCCGCTTTATGAATCTGTCTGTTGGAAACTCGCTACATTTGGGTATTTGAGTGTGACGGAAAAGAATAATAGCCAAGTGTTGGGAGTGCAAACTCCTGCAAGTCGTTGAAGAGGCAGATGGATGTATTCACATAAACATTTTGGCTTCAATACGACAGGTGAATCCCACAGAGAGAGTCATTGAACTGCTTCTTGTGAGTCACTATGTAAAGGATTCAAAGGCCGCTTTGTAGCCTCAAAGTCGCACAAATCCTGGATGCAGTCGACTTATCCAGAGATGGCCTCAAAGGAGCAGGTGTAGCATATATTTACTAGCCACAGAGGAAGCTTGTGCAGATCAGATGTTTGACATTGTGTAACATGCATCAAAATAACTGAAAGTCGTCAAGTTGTGAAGGTGAGAGTGCAACCCGTGACATAGGCTAAGGCTATACACGTATGGAAATAGCGTACCAAAGTGGGCAATAGAGATACACGTACAATGTACACACAAGCAATACAGCAGGTAAAACGTGGCAATACAGATGCTTCAACAAAAATAGTTACTAACAAATCTAGGTTGTAACACTGGAGTAGAGCAGCTTCCTATCAAAATTAACACAGTTAAAATAGTTTATAGATTGGTGAACCCTCTTAGCTAAAGCCACAGCTTAGATGCCCAAAAGAACCCCCTGAGTGGGTCATGTGACCTCCGGCAGTGCCGGCAGATAGGCCAACTGAGCCTGACATTGTCTGGTAAAACTGTGACAAAAGTGACAGGGTGCCAATTTGCTGTAACTTGTTATGTTTCGTCACTCGCCATACATGTACATTGAAGTTGGGTTTAGACTTTATATTAACTATGATACAAAGTAATAAGAGTTCCAGGTTTTTCTGTTAAGTGCTTGAGGATTACAAAGCTGCAGTCACTGCCTAACCTACTTGCTACATAGTAGAAGGCTTCCAAACTTTTACATCCAGACTTACCACAATATATCTACTCAACCCCATTTGCCTATCAACTTTCCACTGCTACTACTACCTTACACTTACTTTCTCAATGGTTTTTTAAATCATGAGGTCATTATCATCTATCGTAACTGTTCTTCTCGTGGCTGCATGTGCCGTAGTAGCGCAGACATTGCCCGATTGTGACAACCGATGTAGCAATCAATGCCTAGTCAGCGGTCGGGTAAGTCATCCCAATATTTTCTTCCCTTTCACAAAAGAGACTATTTTCCCCAGGAACACAACCACGTTACTCCTGTGACGCCCAAAACAGAAGGAGAAAGAAGAAAAGCTAATATATTGTACGCATAAAGGTTATGAAAGGAAAGCCTACCTGTAACAGCGAACGGCTTACCGCGTGCTCGTGTAAATTCCCATAGTTTTAGCACTTACATAGAAAGATATAGTGGTGGTGTCTCACACCCGTCAAAGAACGTTCCGCTAGAAAGCTGAAAGATTGACTAGTTCAGGCACCAAGTGCCTGGACTGTTCTACACTTGCCATTACAAGGCCTGCCGGCCGGTCCCAAGTTTCACAATTACATTGAATCATTTCTCAATCTAAACGACTTAGACTTATTATACTAAAAAACAAAACTTCTCTTACATAAAGAGATTTTGTTTTCTCTATTGTAATGTTTATACTTACTAGAGAATGTCTTGTGTTATACTCCAAGATACAAGCGAGACTATTGGTCTGATAGAGCAGTAAAGCCTCAAGTGAAGATATAAAGTATAATAAAGTAGAGATATAGTATAAAGATATGTGTTACTAGTATTGAAAATGTGATTATTTGTTCGCTTTATATAAGCTGATAACTTTGAACCTTCTTAGTACAAAACAAATATTTCTGTCTATCATACTTGAATACAGTTGAAATAAAAGCATACAATACACTAATACCTTCTCTCCTGCACAAATTATACGTAATCCTCTGTATAATAGTAGAGAATTTACTGGTTCTATTGCTAGTAAAGTCTTAAGAAGGCATTCTGTTCGATATAGAAATGGACCCTATCAAGAGCAACTTTTAGAGACACAACTTTTCTTATAAGCATGTTGCTCTCCTGTGACTCAATAGACATAGTATAATCAGAACGCATGGCGCTCTGATCTCTCGGAATATGGGTCGAGTGAAGGCCCATTGCCAGGTAGATATCAACGCTTCCGTGGGAGACCGGGAAAGGTGAATCATACTTCAGCACCTGCCTTTAACAGCTTTTCGCGATGGGAGAGTATAGACGAAGAGTATCTATCTCACAGCAATTTACACAGTAAACCACCCCACAACATCATCCCGCGCCCAGGCCATCAGTCGTAACCTTCAGCGTCCTATATCTACGTAAGCCATATAGAACCAGTCGCAGTGAACTACGTCCTATGGAGCCACGACAACTCGGCCCTAGTCCCTGGTACACTACCGCCAGCCTCAGCCCGCTCGCCCCATCCAAGCGCAAAATTCCGACAGACACCCTCAGAGCGCGCCGACATCTTCCGTCGAACCCTCCTCCATCACACCTCTTCAGACAGTCCAATACATCACCAAGCCCTAGTCCCGTAAGACCTTGAACGAGAAAGCCGCGGACCCGCACGAGACGAAAACTCACCAAGACGGCCTTACGGCCCCGCTGGCCCGAATCTCCGATGACCAAACACCCCCGAGGAGCGCGGTGCTCCGGCAGAGTTGTTCTTTGACACACCCCTTTCCGAGTCCCGCGCTTCGCACTTCTGCCCGAGAACCCCTCCTCTCCTCCCCGAAGGGTCCCCCTCGAAGAGAGCGCCGCCCGCTGACGAACCCGCTGTTGAGGGGTCATGGCAGAACGACAGGCTGCCCGTCCGCGACTCTTGCTCCGAGAGTCTCTTCCAGCGTAGCGAGGCCGTTACCAAGTACATCTATTGACACTGACCGTCAAGCCCGACTGTACAGAGTATCAATCAACTCTTTTACATTGGCAGTTTTCCTCCAGCCAAAATAGGAAAAAAGGACAGAAAAAAAGAGAGAAAAGCCCCGCCAGGAACAAACAGCGTCTCGACTAACCTCCGCCCGACATATGAACTGATGAACACACACACACACACAAACCAGGCTGGAGACTGACAGCCTCGCGCGCATGACACAAGCACATCACATCACAAGACTTCTCCCATCCGGCGGATGATCCGGGACATTACCCTCGTATACACAGTAGGAACCCGGACCCCGAAGTCGGCGGCTCGTCTAACATCTCGATGCCACGCCCTTGAAATGCGTCAACGCCCGAGCAGCTCCTGTCGCCGGACTGGTCGGCCGGGTCGCCAGCCCAGGCCGCCCCCTGGTGGAAAGAGAAGAGAGATCCCTCCCACCACCCACCCAGAGTCAGCTTCGCATGACATACTCTCGCTGCGTGCATCGCTGCAAACACCCCCTCCCCCTCCTTCGAGTTACCGTTCAGAAGTTTGACAGAGTCGAGAGTCGCGTCTGGCAAGAGGGTGGGAAGAAACTGAAAAAAATAAGAAAGCATGAAAAATGACAGTCGCTTCGCTCATTGATAATGCCAGTCTCAAGGTTTCTCTTATCATCCCTTTAACCTTCTGTCTGTTGCCTTCTGGCTGCGATATTAGGTATAGACGAACACTATTTTATTCCACCCGGTACCCGAGATGCTTCTTCAAAGTAAGGTTTCGAGCCTGACCCTTCTGTGAGGATGTGCTTCATGCGGGAACCCCAATTGATGATAAAAAATCGATGTAGACATCATAGCCTCAAGCAGTAGACCCACGTCTTTTGCCAAGCCGTTGACCTGCTAGGGTTATACCAAGCCTCATTGAAGAAATCCTGCCATAGTGAAGCCTGGGTCTGATATGTCTGCACACATGCAGGAGAATCAGGTGCATCGCATGAGTGTGAACTATGTGATGGTTAGGATGCAGTTGAGGGATAGAAACGGAGAGTTCGGATCGGTTCTGAGAGACACGAGTCAAGCGCAAAGGTTATGGCTTGCTATGCCTACGCCCTGGCATCACAAGCAAATACATAGTACATAATTAGTAATCGTCCAGCTACACACGAAAACAGCTACCAGATTTGGAATAGAGCGCCAACTGAACAGCAAGGTTGGCGGCGCCCCGAGGCAAGTATGTCCCAGCATGCGCAAAGCTAGAATGACTGTGATTAATGAACGCTTCAGAGGGCACAAGGTATACGGTACACTAGACAATTCGTTCGCAATGCGGCGGCGTTGCGTCGAACAGTAGAAGACCTTTGGACAGGGGTGTCGTCGATCAATATGGCTAGTTGTTCCCCGGAGTGTGGCTGGTCGAGAGCTCTGAAAGCAGGCCGGGGGGATTGCAACCCTCGCCATCAGACGACAGCTCGGCTTGAAGCCCGAATGCCTCCGGCAGGAGCTTCCAGAAGAGCCAATTGACTTGTGGAAAAAGTGGCCTGAGGTGATTTGGAACCGACCGAGTTACGGCCCAAGCTGTCGTTCAACCCACCCGAGCCTCTCCGTCAACGAATGTGGTGC
Organism: Colletotrichum cereale; assembly: GCA_034509685.1. Taxonomy (NCBI): domain Eukaryota; kingdom Fungi; phylum Ascomycota; class Sordariomycetes; order Glomerellales; family Glomerellaceae; genus Colletotrichum; species Colletotrichum cereale. Next base: position 43,803 of record JASUDE010000098.1, on the reverse strand, counting down.
CGCTATGTACGTCCAAATCAAGGAAGTCGTGCAGTTTGCAAATATTGTGGGATTGCAAAAGGCCCCCGGTGATTCGTCTCGATGGTACGCAGTAGCCGGATAAGACATGTTAAACCTTGCTAGCCCCTTGGGCTGCTGAAAACGCGGGTCACTCCTCTGAGACGACCGAACCAGCAAACCGTCCTGCGCTGGGGCTAGCATCGAGGCTAATGTAGCCGGCGGACATGATGTACATGGACGGACATTCCTTTCGTGGCCATCCAGATATGTGGTAGTATAGCATTGCATGCCGCCTCGACAGGGACGAATGCCAGCGAACCCCTTTTGAGCAAAGCTCATCAACGAGGATTTCGGCCGAACGAGCGTTCGCTTGATGGCACGGCACAGGGAGTAGGATCCCTGTCACGAGAACCTCCTCACCATGTGTCTGTGCACAGGACAGCAGGTTGGACACGGCAGAGGATCGTTCGCTGGGAAGAGGCGAGTCGGCAAAGCGCTGAAGCGGATATTGCCGGCTAGACCTGAGTTATGCTTCAACCTTGACCACGCAGAGAAAACACACTGAGCCCATTGGCGATATGGACGAGTATCATCAACTATAACCTGCAGGGGTCAGAGAATGCCCAAGTCAGCATGACGACCCAAACAAGATAGGGAACCTTCACTCCTTTGGAAGAAAGTTTTGAAAGGGAGTTAATAATCGGGACTCGACGTGCACCGTGGGCATTGAGTTGCTAATCTGGTTCCCAGAAGCCAGGGCTTGTTTGGGTGTGGCCAGACCACATGGCGGACAACCTCTCCGGCCAGTCATAAGGGATAGAGAGGGAATCAGAGATCTCATTCTGCCCACACCTCGATCCACGGTAGCAGTGGGAAGTCCCCTTCCTGCGGCCACCCCCTAGGGCCCCTACCACCCTGGTCCGATGATTTCACTTTTTCCTTTCCTTTCGAGAAACAGGGTGTCAAGCTTGCGGATTCGCCCAATGGCGCGCGACAGCCAGCCGGGGTTTGTGGTTGTGCGAGTCGTGTCTCCTAGGTACTAGGTACTAGGTACATGCCGGGGGACCGACGGACAGAGGGAAATCGAAGACTGTTAAAGTTGACCGGTTCGCCTGACAATGTTTCCAAAGCGGAATTGGGCGAGCTTGGGAGTTCTAGGCCGGCCGGCTGGCTGGCTAGTTACGCAGTCGAGTTGGAGGATCATCCGCTGGGCGCCGCTCGGGTACTCAGCCGACAAAGTAAAGATAGGCGGCGGAGGCGGCACGTAGGTACAACCGAATCCCGAGGCTTCGGCTCAGTAATGGTGAAGCCGGCCGGACCGTTCTGTGCAACAAGGCACGCGTCCCCTGGCTGCCGAAAGAGCCAGCGTGTTATCCAGACGCGAAACCCATTTTAACCACAACTCGTAAAGGAGGGGCCGGAGCCGTTCAGCCCTGGCCATCAGGGGTTTTGTTAGTTTAGGTGATCCACGGCTTTGGCGCGCCCTTGGGCAAGACTCAGGAGTCGAGAAAAACCAGCAGGTGACCGACGATCCTGCCGACGTTCATGGGCCAGGGGGAACCTACCTATTAAAGGGGCAGAGCATGGGCGCAAGGGAGCTGCATCATCGACATCGTCGCGCCGTTGACCACTCACGAAACGGGGGGGTTGCGACGAGGCAAGGGAGCCATGACTTTTCAACGGAGAAACGACGAAAAGTCCCTTTTGACGTGTCTTTTGCGTAGCCAAGGTTGGCCGGTCGGAGTCAACGATGTTGACTGCCGGCTTCGGGTTAGCCGCTCACGGCCGCAACGGTAGTGACGGAATTGGGAAGCACTGTGTGTAGAGGCCCGCAAGCTCAAGGATCCGATGTTGACTTGACAGGCTGCTACGTGTACGTGTGAGGGATGCGTGGAGTGAAAGTGGCGAGGTCGATTTGTCGAGGGGTGAAGAGGATGCCGTGAGAATCTGAGAGGAGAGAGGATGGAGTGGGCGCAGGCGAATTGAGTCCATGCACGGACAGAAGCTTGGCCCGTCAGCAGCGGCCAACAAACAAACAGAGACAGCACGAACGAGGACTGCCCATGGACGAAGGTAGAACTGACACTGCTGGACTGTTTCGAAACGTTGGTGTGTGCTATCAGCTAGCGAGGCAAGATGTGGTCGATTGCTGCAGCAAAGGTTAATAGCACGACGTGTCACACAGGCACAATTCTTCACTTGCCTCGCGCGACTGATTCCAGCACTGCCTGGGGATCAATTGATCTCCGCTCGCCTTGGGTTAGGAATAACAACAAGCCATCCCTAGGTAGCAAAGGGGAAAGGGGGTGTGGGCTCGAAAATGCATGTATTTCGGAGTCCACGAGGGGGTCGCGTGTAGAAGGTCATCAGCTGGCGGGAAAAGAAACGAAAAGGAGGCCGCCGCGTCTCAAACGCGCCTGGTCCGGTAGTGTCGTTTGCGTCCGCCATCCCATCATTTGTGCTCTTGCAGCGGCTCAATACCTAAGCAAGAGACGGTGCGGGCGCGAGGGGGAGGGCTCGATCGACGAGCAGCATCTGGAATGATAGCCGACCGGATTCTGAGCGGGTATCGCCTGGCCAAAAATGTTTTGGTCGGGCTGAATGCAGCGAGGATAGTCAAAGACATTATGCAGGCGCGCATCTTGGAAAAGCAAGCAAGAGGTGTGAACAGTTGACAAAGTCTTGATTGCGGCTCGTATATACTCTTGTTGAGGCCAGCAGACGATAACGAGGGGTGAGTTCCGAGATTGAGGAGGGACGAGGTGGTGACGAGGCAAAGGCGACGATGATGATAATGATAGCAGCGATTTTCGAACGGCTAAAACTTGGTGGATGTCGAAGGAGAGTCAGTCAAACGCCTTTTCTGACGAAGCTCTGTCAAGGCCTGTGATTCCCGGTCTTGAGCCATGCATCATCGTGAACATGCAGCGAACATGCAGCGATGGTGTTTCCGAGGCACAAGGCAGCAGCAGGCAGGCAACACACAGCGGGAAGGCACACCAAGGCCATTGTCATCGGGGATAAGAGGGTGCCCCTCCCAGGTGCAGCAAGCAGCCTGCAAGTCGACAGTGGGAGCCCATGTCCAGCTCTCGGCAAGGAGACCCCCCCCTGTTTCCTTCCCTCTGCTGTGACGCCATTTTGTCGAGATCGGTACGTATCGTGATTCCCGCTGGAAACACCCCTCCAGCTCGAGTAGGCAGGAACAGGCGTCGGCGGCGTAGGGCAGCTACGGGTACAGTACGTCTTTTGCTTAGCGTTCCTCTCCCGCCCCCGTATGATCTGCCCGAGGGGTTGCCCCCCTGCCCTGTGTTGAGGTACAGGCGTGACAGGTCAAATCTGTGAGTGAGTTGCGCCCACATCAGAGATGGATGGATGCAAATGCAAATGCAGAAGTCTCACGTACCCGCACATTTGCTCGTCAAGAGCGAAATGTGTCTCTGGGATGCTTTGTAGTGTACAGCAGAGGCAGGTTAGGTTGCCTTGGCATATCTAGTCGAGGGTGTGCATCGCATCAGCGGAGAGAGAGGCCCCAAAGTCATGGGGTCCAAAGACGGAGCTTCGATGAGAACAACAAGGTTTTCAAGGCAGCCGGGGAGGGGGGCGTGAAGCCAAGGCCCGGGATGGGATGCCTTACCTGTCAGGGCAAGTCCACCTCCCAGTCCAACGCGCACTGTCCCTCTGTCCCTCCGTCCGTCGTCCGTCGTGTGCTGGGCTTTTCACATGAAGCGTATTCGTACACGTTAGGTACACGTAGTGTAGCTAGCTAACTGGCCTGGGGCTCTGCCCCCGTCTGCCCCGACGGAGCAGAGCACGTTCCATTCCATCCATTGGGTATCAATGGAGGAAGAAGCAGAACAACAATAACAATGGGTGAGGGTTGGAAAGCTGTGGCCCAGGAGGGTTCTTTCCTTCCCATTACGATGCATGCTATGGATGTCCCCTCGGCAGTCTCAACGGATGAGGAAATGACAGGTGGGTTGGAAGGCACTTGCGTGCCTGCCAGTCTTCCACTTCCATATGCTTGCTTCGTTCCTTCCTCGAGAATCTCCTATCCCCTATTGGCGTACGTGTACTGCCTATATTGGTAAGTATGTACATAACAAGGTAAGCACTTGTCGCAACAGTCAGCCTCCAACTGGGCGGTGCCTCTCGGATTCTTTCCATTCCTGCCCACACCTCTTCTCCGGCGCCCTCTCTTCCATCATTCGCTCGTCCGCCGATCTGTCTCAAAGCCGTGATGGCTGCATGCCCCAGGCCACCCACATGGTAGGTAGGTATGGAATGACATGGAGGATGACTGATTTGGATGGCAAGAGATCGGGGGTAAGGGTGATGGAAAAGACTATAGATAGACAGTAGAAAACCACGATCAAAGACATGAAAAAACCAAAGGAGATGCGGTGCGTTCTTGAGTACCTAGTAGTAATGTGCACATGCCTCCGTCCCGTAGTTCGAGTTCACGGACCATGTATGTAGTGTAGTGTAGGTACCTGGCGGGCCTGACGAGCGAAGTCGCTGGCGTCAGTCCGTCTGTTGCCGGCGTCCTTTTGAACTGGCTGTCCCTTGTTCTGTGTAGGTTTCGTTTCGTTCTGGCATCAGCATCGACGCCAGGTCCACCCAAGCCAACGCCGCTGCATCGACGAGCTGTGGCCCATTCCATCCCATTCCAGTCCAGTCCGCATCTGCTGACAACTCTGTTTTTGCTCTCTACTGCGTACCGAGTCTGACAATAGGAGGTGCTACGGTACACGTATCTGTTTACTTATCGACCTACCGACCTAGCCAGGTAGTATACCTACTGCCTTGGATCACACTGGATCGACCCTGTGTACCACAAAGTAACGTGTCCGCACCGCGCGGGTCTGGTGCAAATACAACTACCATGTACACTTGCTTACTTGTTGGCTTGTACACAGTATACGTGCTAAAACATGCAGCTGGAAATCAGGCAAGTAAGTACCTAACAGTGCGTAAGGAAACAGGCTTGCTTTCTCCACCGGGAAGGAACTCGACTCCGTTAAAACCATGGAAAGCGGAAAGACAGAATAAACAAAATACAGAACTGAGATCAGAAAGCACTTGCTTATCCCTAGTCGTCAAAGAACCGTCGTATTACCTACAGCACTCTCATGTCTTGCCGTATTATCACCAAGAGATCCTCGCAAATATGTCAAGGTAGGTAGGTACCTGTATACCTGCCTGCCTCATCCTTTCCTCAGCCTTTCTTTCCGATCTTGGATGCCTTGTCCCACACCCACACATCCACACTGCTCCCTACATCGTACCTACCTACCTAGGTAGTTTACCTACCTACCTACCTACCTACCTTACCCAACCAAGTACTTACCGGTAGCTTACCACAACAGTGCACATACTAGGTACCACACCCACAATACAAGTCACACCCCCCTCCCCCCTACATTAGCTAGAGTTCAGGTCGCGCGTCCTTTCCTTCCCTTCCTCTTCCCCTCCGCCAACAAAACCCACATTCTAATTACTTTACTGTGAGCGCGTGCGGACGTGCGGCGTGTGTGTGTGTGTGTACCTTTACCCATCGCTGGAGAGAACCCGGCCTGCCTCACTGTCTCTCTGTTCTTTCTCTTCGACTTTTCCCTCCTTCTTTCCCACCTAACCTAACCCTCTCCCTCCCCTCTTGCCCACATCGCTTCTTCTCTTTCTTCCTCCTTTTCCTTTAGAGTTGCACCTCTCTGCCTCTTCTGCTGCTGTCTATCTGTCTCGTCTGCTCTGCTCTGCGTTGCGCTGCGAGTTTTTTTTGCCTCCAAAACGAAGCATCCTGTCTAGTGATTGTCTCGGTTGTTGCGTAAGAGAAAAAAAAACACGTCGTGCTTCTTGCTGTTGCTGCTACTACTGCTGCTTCCGCTGCCGCGTATTTCCCACCTCACGTCACCACTGACAGAGCAAGATCCCCACGGCCCTCACCACCCGCCCAGAAAAAAAATCTCTGCGCGCAACTTCCTTGTCGCTTTTTCCTCCCACGTCGTTTAACCCCCCCCCCCCCTCTCTCAAACTCCTCCCTGGACACGAAAAACCTCCTTCGTAATTCTTCCCCCCTTCTTCCACCCTCACCCTCCTTACGAGTCGCACGTCGGTTTTTCTTCCTCGTCATCCGGGAAAAAAAAAAGAGTCTTTTTTTCGTTGGCGCCCAAAAGTAAGTGATGAATGCCCCCTTTTCCTTTGTTCGCTCCCACCATTCCTCGTCGCCTCGTCTTGTCGCAGTCGCGGTCGCAGTCGCAAATCATCAGCTCGTGTCCGACCTCCCGGCCCTCGACATGTCCGGCAACCATCTGCCATGGACCTCAACGCCTTATCCCCCGACTTCGAATTCGCAGTCGAAACATTGGGTGTGATGTAAAGCGTAGGTGGTGGTAGCCATCGGAGAAAAAAGATGGGATTTCGGTTCTGGGCGCATCACGCAACCCCTCTATTATGCATCGTGCATCATCCATGACCACGGACGTCGATCTACAACCAAATGCCGAAGCTATTCAGCCTCAACGTGTCCTATGCAAAGTCGTCTCCGTCGACCACTAGCTCAAGCGCACCATGGTGCCTTGATTTCCGGTAGCACTCGACAACAACTACGCTTCGATCCCCGTTCCCGACGCTTCCGTAAGCTTCGTCATACCTCGCCCCCGTCGTCGTCGTCCCGCACAGCTTCTGTCAGCATCCCGAGAGGCGCCAGTTGCCTACAATACACCTGGTGCTTGGCCGGAGCGTCGTGTCTGCACTTTGCCGACGCCGGAGCATAATGTCTTGCGACAGCCATCATGTGCTGAAGACGATCCCGGAGGTTAGGCCGGCGCGGTGGACTGGGCGAAGGATCCTGTGAAGCGGCATCAATCAGCTCTGCGTGGACGGGGTGCGTGGCTCTGGTTATGTTGGCGTACCTGGGTCAAACAGGCCTTGCATACAACGGATTGATGTCGTGATCGGGACGGGATGCGCCGGGTTATCTACCCAGCCGAGCTCGGTACACAGCGACACGAGGGCCACTATCACAAATGGACTGCCCTATCAGCCTCCGGTTGTCACTCGACTTCGCGCCATGACAACTGTAGCTCCAATTCCGTGTTCGAGAGGCCTACAGTCAACTCCCTTCAAGAGCCATTCCTATGAGGACGACTGCAAACCGTACAACGTCGAGCTCTGCCACTAGGTCACCTTTCTTCAGTCGCGACTGCCAACGCCGACCAGTGTTCGAATCACAGCCCCCGGATATGTCCGACACTGCGACTGCGACCACGATTGCTGACTGATGCGTGCCAGTGTACCACACACTCTGACTCTGCGATGCTAACCGCCACCTAGGTCCAATCATTTCGGATTCTTCCTTTGACCCTTTTTCGGATCAGTGAGAGTAACTTGGCCACGGCGCAAATATCGGAGACACAAAAGTCGAATTTGAAGCATTGCTCAGTTTCTCTTGTCGGTGGCTGTAGCATTTCTTGCACCAATACCCCGCGACATCTCGATCTTTCGTTTTTACGACGGGGCGTGCAGGCGTCAGAGAGAATCGACTTTTTACCAGAGTGCTTTTTGGTGTCTCGGTTTTGCCTCTGAATACAGGACTTTCTGTTTCGATTTTCAAGACCAACAAACTTTATTCCAGGCCGGGACAGCTCAGTTTCGACTTCATTAACATTCAACCAATTTTCGAACGGTATGTTGACCCGCCGATGGTACAATGGCGACCGAGTTCAATTTGCTGACTTCTTGCCAGTTTCAACCGTGAAAATGGACGGCATTAACCCCTACAACCCCGCTCAGGGCAACGGAGCCCCCCCTCCCAACGCTAACGGCGACGGTTTCGGTACTCCCGTCTCTGGCGGTATGCCCTTCCCCGGCAACAACGGTTCCGGGGAGATCCCGGGCGGCGTGCAGGCCCCTAACCAGCAGGACGCGAATAAGAACACCCTCTGGTCAGTAACGGACGAAATCTTTCTCTTCAGGGTTATGGCCTAATAAAGCTGCAGGATGGGCGAGCTCGAGCCCTGGATGGATGAGAACTTCATCAAGGGCGTCTTCCTTACCGCCACCGGAGAGCCCGTCAACGTCAAGGTCATCCGCGACAAGACGTCTGGCAATGCGGGATACTGCTTCGTCGAGTTCACCTCGTCCGAGGCCGCCAGCAAGGCTCTCACCCTGAACGGCTCCCCCGTTCCCAACTCCAACCGTGCCTTCAAGCTCAACTGGGCTTCTGGCGGCGGCATCAACGACCGACGTGACGACCGTGGTCCCGAGTACTCGATCTTCGTCGGCGACCTCGGCCCCGAGGTCAACGAATACGTTCTCGTGTCTCTCTTCCAGGCGCGATTCCCCTCTTGCAAGTCTGCTAAGATCATGACGGATGCCATGTCGGGACAGTCGCGTGGCTACGGCTTCGTTCGTTTCACCGATGAGCAGGACCAGCAGCGAGCCCTCGTCGAGATGCAGGGAGTCTACTGTGGCAACCGCCCCATGCGCATCTCCACGGCCACCCCCAAGAACCGGTGAGTTATTTCTTCCGCCCCGCCAATGTGCGCACCTCCCGTCTAACTCTGAACAGCAGCAACCACGGCGGCCCGTACCAGCAGCAGCACCACGGCAACCAGATGATGGCTCCCGGCCTGCCTCCTCACCAGCAGGGATTCTACGGGGTTCCCTCGCCTGCCCAGTACGGTGGTGCTTATGGAGCCCCTTACAACCCTCCTGGCCAGCAGATGAACCAGTTCACCGACCCCAACAACACCACTGTCTTCGTCGGCGGCCTGTCTGGCTACGTCACCGAGGACGAGCTCCGCAGCTTCTTCCAGGGCTTTGGCGAGATCACCTACGTCAAGATCCCTCCTGGCAAGGGCTGCGGTTTCGTCCAGTTCGTCCACCGCCACGCTGCCGAGATGGCCATCAACCAGATGCAAGGATACCCTATTGGAAACTCCCGCGTCCGTCTGAGCTGGGGTCGCAGCCAAAACAACTCTGGTGTTGGTACCCCCTACCGTCCTGCCCCTCCCCCGCCTCACTACTTTGCTCCCCCCGGCCCCGGCGCCTACGGACCTGCTCATTTCGGTGCTCCTGGTCCTCACGGCCCCCCGGGACCCCAGGGCCCCCCTGGTGCCCCTCCTCAGGTAAGGTTCCCTGGGTAGTGGATTGAAAAAAAAAAGCATGTTGGCTAACACCCTCTGTAGTAGAGTGATGGTTGGACGGACCACGCGGACGGCTTCTCCGCTCTCGCACTCGATATGAGGACCCGAAGGAGGTACTCGTGAGATCAAGCCCTCACGATTGTCTTATTGCTTATACATCGAACCTTCTCTTGTCGTTTTCGCTCGCCGCCACCGCCTTGGACCCTTAACGCTGCACGATGGATACCTGGGCGAATGACGCATATTTCTTTGGACTTGTTTGATCTTAGGCATACGGATAGCGGACACGATTGTGAGACGTCACGAGAACGACGATTGCATGCTTTGCGGCCTGCGTTATTCTCTTTGGACATCTGGGCTTGTCTTGGGCGTCGGCTTTCGGATGGTTCTCTCGACTTGGTTGCCCCTTCATTTGTCTACTTCCACACGGGACTCGCCCCAACAGAGATTTCCTAGCTTTTAGTTTTTGCTTGTCGCTGTCTTTTGGTTCTGACTTCGTGACCATCCTGCGTGAGAATCAAGCCTGTTCGTCTGTTCGTTCGCTTTGATAGTTTGTTGGCTGGTAGCAGTTGTTGGTCTTGAGTTCCGAATACCCCTCTATCGTTTACGTTTGCTTGAGTCACGGGGTAAAGTGCGATTTGCACCTCTCGCTTTATACGGATTTCCCTTTGCGGACTGCTTGTTTGTCCACTGGGTGGGTGGTGGGCTTGGGACGGCGCTATCAGGCTGGTTGAGGCGGTATTGTTTCCAGACATGTCGAACTTACGGGGTTGCCGGTATTGGTCGGGAGAGATGCGCGGCAAACGAAAAAAAGGCTCACGGTGTGTAGCCCGGCGTGGTGAGGAATAAAATAGGTAGGGCATTTGGTGTTTCAACGGATTGGGCGAATGGCGTTGATGGTGGGGAGAGGAATGAACGGTGACAGGAAGGCTCAGGGACGCCGACCCCAAATCAGAATGATAGGTTCTCTCTGAATGGAACGAGGCTGCGTACGCTCCAGCTGAACTCGTGATGTCGATGTGCACTGGGTACAAGAAGCTTGCTGGCCGAGACGGTTGAACGCCAGGTCCCGTGTCGCTCCCTCCCTCTTCCCTCGCCTCATTCTTCCAGGGTACTTTCCGCGAGAGTATACTGGCTCGACGGGGCATAGGAACGGACACGGCAAGGCAAGTTGGGGACTATTCCTGACGGTCCTCACCAGCCGGGTACGTGTTTGAATAACCAGATTTTTGCTCGTTGGGAGCTACCAAGCTAGGATTAGTTATTAGGTTAGTACCCCGTGGCTCACTGAACAGATGTAATTCAACAAAAGGATGCGCATCGTCTGCCCCGAAGCCTCGAAAACTTATCACCAAGCGTTTTAAGATTTGCAGGTCGGGAGGAGGGGGTGGGGGAGGTGGTCGTCTTCAAGACCCGAGTGGACTTCTTCTTAGAGTATGTCGTGCGGATGCGCATCACCAAGATTCGACCTCAAGAGTTGTTTTCGCCTGGATGGCGTGATGGTTGTGTGTCACTACTCGGTAATGCTCTGGAGACGCGAAGCTAACTACTCCCTTCAGTCTCTTGAGCTCTCTTCTCTGGCCGATATATATAACATATATATATCATATAGGATTATACCCTCGGGCGGTCGTCTCACGACACGAGCCTTGCTTTTCTTGAATGCATCTCGGCGTGAGCTATTGGGGTAAATAACGAAGTCAAAAGCCAGTACAGAACCAAAAGAAATATCGTCTCTGGATAAGAGGGCGAAAAGTGAAAAAATGAAAGGGACGAGACTCGAACTCGCGCGGGTTGCCCCACCAGGAAACAGATGTTAAGCTGACCTTAACCTGGCGCCATAACCAACTCGGCCACCCTTCCAATTGTTGTGAAGTATATCGCGAATCCCGGACCTAGGTAGGTTCAGGAAGACTCCTCACATTCACTTCGTGTTTTATGTCGTAGAACTGCAACGATTGGCGCTTCAGGGTGGGATCAAGATGTCGCTGGTTTCCTGCCCTCCGGAGTCGATTCGGCAGCGATTGTAGTTTTGTCTCGAATAGGAAACTAGTCGTACCAGCAACGAAATTTGCGTGCATTCCAGCCGTCGTCGGCGCATCCTGACACGCATTTCTCGTATACGACTCAGACAGGATAAAGGTTGGTTGCGGAACGTCAGCTTTCATGAACCCTATCAAGTCCACATATCCATTGGGGGAGAACTCAACTGTACATGTGCCCCCTCATTATCTCATACTCTCTGGGCCGGATGTGTGTTTATCAGAACAGCTCATTGATCAAGTCACTCGGGTCGAATCTGCTGGAACACCGCCTGGGTCCGAGAAGCTTCGCCGCACGGTCCAACGGCTCGATCCAAGGGGGGAGAGAGGAGCAGCTCGGTCACGTATGCAGGACGTCATTGGAGGTACGCTAGAAGAGAGTCCTCGAACTTGGTGCCCGCGCCCACGCTTCTCGTAGGATATCAATGACTTGGATCGTTGCCAGTTCCGGGAAAGAATATGTTCTTTTTTCCTGTATACTCTGTTAGTATCCCATAACGCGCCAGCCATACTATATCCAATCACATCTCCCACTCCCCAAAGATATAATCTAAAGTCTTGACCACCCAAAGATTGAAAAACAAAGCCACGAAGACGCACCTCGTCAAATATGTCCCGCGACTCCCTGGCTGCTTTCCGCAAATCGCCCTCTTCGGAGGACCTCGCCGCCATCGCCGAGAAGCACCTCGAGCATGACCTCCGCGACTCGGACCGCGACCTGCTCAAGAGCGCCGCCACCAAGGTCAGCACGCACGCCGCCATCGGCTCCGTCGTCGGCCTGGGTCTCGGCTTCTTCCTCGCCTTCCGGCTGAGGCGGGCGCGCGCCGACATGTTCGCCGCCTTCCGGGCCACGGAGAAGCCGACGCACGTGCAGTTCGCCAGCGGGAGGACAGGTTAGTGACAAACAACAAAAAAGTCGACCATTCTTTCCCCCATCTGGACGGCGAGAGGGGATCCTTCTAGACCGGCCCTTGCTGACGTGCTGACCCAGAACCCATCCCCGACGTGACCGACACGATGGCGCCGACGAAGCTCGGCGACATCGCGGCGTACTCGCTGCTCGGCGTCGGGAGCCTCTTCCTCGGCGGCGAGCTCGGCTTCGTCTCCGGGACCGCGGCGGCGGCCAGGACCATCGGCAGGGACCCCGAGAGCCGCGCGAGGATCGAGACGGCGTTTAGGAAGTTCAGGGCCGAGGCCCTTAGGAAGGAGGCCGACCGGCTGGACGGGGGCGAGCGGATCCTCGACAAGATCCTCTAAGCTTCCCGTTCTGTGGCAACTCTACCAAAAAAAAAGCGTAATTATTGCAGGGTTCCGATCATCGTTAGTAACAAGCAAGTTAATGACATGATAATGGCACTATGGTACCTTGTCGTATATGACCATGATGATGTGTAACTCGCGATTGTAGATAAGGGTCAGGTATCGAGTTCGGACATCTACAGGATGTTCAATAAGCATGGTTTATTTAGACTCTGATTCTCGGCAACCTTTACCGCAGAATTGCTTCAAAAATACAGCTACGCCAAGTACCATTTGGATTGGAACTATGGATTCACGCACACTCACACACAAACACACACACTCACACGCACACGCACACGATCTGCGTAACCTTCGCCTTTTTCACGTGCCATGTAACGGTTGTCCAAGTCCTCTGGCCTATACTGTAACCTCGACACCCTTCATCGAGCCCTCGGCGCGCCAGTCCTCCAGGAACTTGATGTAGGCGTTCATCCCATGCGGGAACGGCGTCCCCCTGGCCATCTTCATCTGCTCCTCCGGCGGGGCCTGGCGGCCTTCGTTGTTCATGTATCCCGGCGTGCAGACGGACAAGCCGGCGAACCAGGCCGCGTACTGCATGATGAACCCGGCGTAGGCCTCCTCGGCCTCGACGGTGGTCTCGATGACGACCCTGTCGGTATCCTTGCCCGCCCGCTTCATCGCCTCGACCAGGATGTGCGCGCAGTGCTGCGACAGGGTGTCCTGCACGCTGGCAAAGTTGCTCGTCGCGCCGACCTGCAGCGGGCCGGTGAGGAAGAGGTTCGGGAAGCCGTTGGTGAGGACGCCGTGGAGCGTCGCCGGGCCCACGCCGTGCCACTTGTCGGACAGCAGGGCCCCGCCGCGGCCCCTGATGGTCATGTTGGAGCGGGCCGAGGGCTCGGCCATGTCGGCCGCGGGCGGCCTGTAGCCCGTGCTCAGCACGACGACGTCCAGCGGGTAGTCGGCGCCGCCGACGACGAGGGAGCCCTTTGTGGCGCCGTCGACGCCCTTGCCGTCCGTGTCGACGAGGTGGACGTTGGGGAGGTTGAAGGCCGGCAGGTAGTCGTCGTGGAACGCCGGCCGCTTGCACCACGTCGGGTACCACGGCTTCAGGGCCTCGGCCGTCGCCTTGTCCTTGACGACCTCGTCCACGCGGCGCCGGATCCGCTCCATCCTGGGCACGTCCGCCGCGAGCAGGCCGCCGATGTGGCCGGGGACGTCCGCCATGCCGAGCGGCTTGTCCTGGGGCGTCGCGATGAGGGCCTGGTACGTCTTCAAGCCCGTCCAGCCGTCTGCGACGAGGTTCTCCTCGGCCTCCCCGCCCGATACGAAGACGTTGAAGTTCTCGTTGCGGCGTCTCTGCCAGCCCCTCCCGTCGGCGATCTTCTTCCACTCCTCCGGGTCCGTGGGCCTCTGGCCCCTTTCGTCCACCGACGAGGGCGTCCGCTGGAAGACGTAGAGCTCCTTGGCCCACTTGGCCAGCTGCGGCACGAGCTGGATGGCGGTGGCGCCCGTGCCGATGATGCCGACCCGCTTCCCCTGCAGGCCGGTCAGCTGCGGGTTCTCGAGGTCGCTCGGGTCCCCGCCGGTGACGCCGTAGTTCCACCGGGCAGAGTGGAACATGTCGCCCTCGAAGGCCTCGAGGTTCTTGGGCGTCTTGGGGTGGTTGAGGACGCCGCTCGCCAGAATGACGAACTGCGACCGGACCGTCATGGTGACGGGCGCCTCGTTCGGCCCGCGGCCCTGCTCGATGACGACCTTCCACCGCCTCGCGTCCTCGTCCCACTCGTAGCTCTTGATGCGCGAGCGGAACACGCCCTGGTCCGTCAGGCCCCACGTCTCCGCCATCCGGTTCGCGTGCGCGAGCAGCTCGTTGCCGTACGCGTACCTGTGCTTCGGCACGTAGCCCGTCTCCTCGAGCAGCGGCACGTAGACGTAGCTCTCGATGTCGCACATGAGGCCGGGGTACCGGTTCCAGTACCAGGTGCCGCCGAAACCGCCGGCGGCGTCGACGATGCGCATGTCCGAGGCCTTGAAGCCGGCTTGCACGAGGCGGATGGCGAACAGCAGGCCGCCGAAGCCGCCGCCGAGCACGACGACCTTGACCTCGTCGCCGTCCGCGAGGTTGGCCGGTCGCGCGTTGAGCTCCTCGTGATCGACCCAGGGGTCTTGGCCGATCTTGCCAAGGCGCGCGTCCGACTCGATCTCGGTGTACTGCGCGCTGCCGTCGGGCCGCTGACGCTTCTCCTTCTCCTCGGTGTACTTCTGGTTGAGTGCCATGAAGTCCAGGGCGGCGCCCCCGGCAGGCGTCTCCGATACGATGGGAGGGGCAGACATGATGGCCGTCTAGGGTCAAAGTCCCAGTCTGGAAAGATGTGTAGTGAACAGCTACAGTGGGTGGTTCGGACGAGATATAGAATGACTCAGGCCGGCGGGACGTCGATGTGTATTTAAGCTAAGCAAACAGCAAACATTTGGAGGGGTCCATTGTCAGACCCCCGTCCCAGCGGGCCCTCTTCTGCAGACTGAGTTGACGATGTCCTACAAACAAAGTATGCACTGATGCTTGTCGTCCGACACCCCCCTCCTAGCACTTTCAGGACCCGAGCTCGTCACCGCTGAATGTTCCCTGTCTGCAGTTCATCCCGTCATGGTGTCACCAATGGAAGACCGTTGATTGGCGGTGCATGGAGACTAACCCGACGAGTGCTGGGATCGCCCAGGACGTGTTCGTATTCGCGCGTCGTGACCGGTTTTGGTCGTTGCAACACCAAACCAAAAAAACTTCGATTCGAGGGGGGAAATGGAGACATGCGGGAGTTGGAGGTGGATCAGTCTATTTGCCGGTGCCGAATAGAAGGTTTCGATAGCCTATATGATGTCTATATCCGTAGGCCCTGTAGACATCACGAGCGGGGTGAGAGGGAGAGGTAGGTTTAAAAGGTAGTGAAGTTGACGGGTACTGAAGTTAAAAGCTACTGCTGCATGCTTCGTCTGGTCGTACTTGACGACAGGCAAATGCATAGTGAACCTTTCGCTTGGCCTTGGCTCGATACAGGGCCCGACGTAGAGCATCTCTTGAGAACAGAACCAACCACACAATATGACTGGTTGGCCGCTACGAGACCGAAACCGAGCGTGACACGTACGAACGCTGGACAGAAACCTGCCGACGAATGATGGGCGAATGACTGCAATACATATCCAGGGTGGTCCGGTCCCTCTTAAAGGTCGCACAGATATACAATGATACTCTGACACAGGTCGGAAAACCACAGTGTCGGTAATATATTCAACACTCAGCACGATAGAAGATTTCTAGATAGAAACTCGGACGGCCAGGGGGACGCAATTGACGCGGTAACCATGGGAGAGTTCCCGGTAAATTGACGGCCCTCTTTTGGTATTTCCAGGGCCCTCTAGCCACTACTGCTACTCATAAGCCACATCAGCACTAACATTTCTATAACATGCTCCTTACACCTAACTAACCGAATTCGAACTCCAACCTAAACAAACCCCGGACCTGACCCTAGATCCTAACCTCTAACCCTACATCTATATAACTGCTCTTGCTTTCCTCTTTTTTATTATAACGAAAAGCGATGTAAGATGGCGCACTAAGTGCAGTAGAAATGTTGGCGCATACTTTTAGATATGTACGTGTACGCCGTGCTTGCCTCAGCTAGACTCTTACAGACACTGGTCAGAGGGCGTAGAAATACCAAAAGGTAGCCGTCAATTTGCCCGTGACCCCGCTGGAGCGGCCGCTGTGAGCCAAGACAAATCCACGAGTCATCAATCCCCAATTGGCATGGACTAAAAGCTGGCACTACCGTACAATACACCATCGCGGTCCCGGCAACTTGGGAGCTGATAGCTTACGAGAGAAAAAGAAGGTTTAGAGTTCAGCCTCAGCCGTTCCGCAACCCGCGAGCCGGGCCAGGAACCGGCGAAAGCCATCGCATAAGATAAGAAGCCGCGTAAGACCAGATACGTCGTAAGCTGGGGACGGCACAGTCTCCAAAAAAGGGCATGCTATCCTCGTACCTATTCACTGCGGTTGCAGAAGAGAACCCTAAGCCAGCTGAGAAAGACTCCATAACTGACCGTGCCGCAGCTTATCACCATGGTTTGCATCGCTTATCGATGCGTCTTTCTGGGGAGGCTAAACCGCAAACCATACCTGGACCCGTATGACAAGCCTACAGCAGCAAGACCTCCGGGCCTCTCCACCTATAATACCTGGTCCGGCTGAATTCCCCGGCCCATTGCCCCTCAACTCCCCTATGATGCGGGCTGTGCTGTACCAAAAGGGGACATTTGAGGGTTCACCTCCGTTGGTTCAATGGCTGATTGAACGTGGGGGCCTCTAGGGCCTCTGCCTGGCCGGCACGAGAGTATGGTTGGCCGCCGAGTTGACGAAGCTATATGAGGAACGAAGAACCTCGTTTCCCAAGCTTGTACAGATTGTACTTTTTCGTGAGCCAAGTTACACACACGCCTTCTGCAAGATCGCCAACCTCAACACCCATGCCATCTTTGAACCTTCCCGACTACGATGACCTTCCGCCAGTGGAGGGCATGCCAAAAGGCTGCGCCTGGGGCGTGTTTGACAAGGACGGGAAGAAAGACGTCCACGGGACGCTGAACCTTCTCACGCCTGAAGTGATCAAGAAAGCCGGCGCCGAGGTTCGCGATGGTGTGTCAATCTCTCTCTCAAGTAGGTCATGCCGCAAGTTTCGATCAAGCAACCTATCAAAGTACGTGAAACAACCGCGTTATCCCTACTGTAAGAGCGTGTGTGTATTATATAACTATTCTCCAAATACGTTGTTTTCTATAGATATAGCCTTAGGGGTAAAATGTATATGCTATTAGATATCTCTATTGTAGGTTGGGAAATCCATACTAAAATTACTGCTGGCATTTATCCGTCGGATATGCCTAAAATGGCCAAGTGCCCTCCCTATGTGCCTACACTTTGACATTACTCGTCCCGTCACAGGCCGACCCGGTGAACAAAAGGGGCAATTGGGTGTAGTGTCCTACCACCCTCCAGCCAATCGGCCTATGCCGTGCAAGCAGTTTGCGGTGCAGTGCAGCAAGTACCTGACCTCGGGATGGTCCTGAGTATACCTTAGTTCCACAACACCAACACATCATAACACCCACGTATGTATTTAAGTCCGCAGGTCCGAACAGGATTTCGCGAGTTCGTCTCACCAGCGGAGCACGTCAAGCACCTCTACAGAGCCTTCATGTACATGTAGCCAGGATCTGGTCTACATCTACAATGCCACCTCGACAGGGAACCATCCTCCTCACCGGCGCCAACGGCGGCCTCGGCGCCGCCATCGTGTCTCAGATCGTCTCGTCGCCAGATCTGGCCTCGTCCTATCACGGCCTCTATACCGTCCGCCGGGTCGACCGCGCCGCCAAGCTCGCCTCAATCCTTGGAAACAATGCTGCTGCTGTCCCCTACGCGCACGAGCACGAAACCGTGGCTTTGGACCTGTCCTGCCTGGCCTCCGTCCGCGCGGCGGCCGCCGACATCAACGCGCGGGTCGCCGCGGGGCTGCTCCCCCCGCTGCGGGCCATTATCCTCAACGCCGCCTACCAGGAGCACACCACGCAGGACTTCTCGCCCGACGGCTTCGACATGACCTTCCAGTGCAACTACCTAGCCCACTGGCTGCTCGTGCTGCTGCTGCTCCGGAGCATGGACCGGGAGCGGGGGAGGGTGGTGGTCCTTGGCAGCTGGTCACACGAGTGGGTGTTTTTTCCCTCCCCTATTACCTTTCTCGGTGTCTTTTTGTTTCTTCCACTATGTGTCCCACTGTAGGGAATCAAAGAAATCTTGTTCCTCGGTGTTAACCCCCCTGCCAGCCCCCTCGACCCTAGGAACGACAGCATGGGCGCCTACGTCGGCGACCAGTGGAAGACCATCTTCCACGATGCCGACTCCCTGGCCAAGGGCACCTGGAGCTCCACCAAGGACTATCCAACCATGGAGGGTGGCTTCCGCCGCTACGGTGCAGGGAAGCTCTGCGAAGTCATGATGATGTAAGCAGGGGACCCGGTCCTCTTACCCTTCTTACACTTCTCTTGCTGGTGGTAATGTGAGGGCTCGCTACTTGTTTGTACCTTGTACCTCATATCTTGTATCTCGTTCATTGCCCGGAGCTAACCGTCTCTCACTCACATACTCACTCTCACTCTCATGCTCGCACTCATACTTACGTTCGCACTCATACACACCGCTTACTCACACTCACTTGTCCAACCTAGGTACGAGCTTCAGCGCCGCCTCGATGTAGACCCAGCCCTCTCCAACATCGCCGTCCTCGGCGTCGACCCGGGCGGCATGCCGAGCGGCCTGACGCGCCGTGGCAGCGCGCTGCTCGTCTTCTTCGTGCAGTGGGTGTTTCCCCTGCTCGCCGGCCTTACGACCTGGCTGCAGCCGAACGGCACACTGCGCACCGCCTCCAAGTCCGCCGCCGACGTGCTCAGGGCCGCTCTCGACACCGCCTGCCTCGGCGACCGGCCAAAGGCCGTGTATCTCAACGGCGACGAGGTCGGCAACTCGGGCGCCGAGGCCAAGGACACTGAAAAGCAGCGGCTGCTCTGGGAGGCCAGCGTGGGGTACGCGGGTCTGGAGCCTGGCGAGACCTTGCTCGCTGAGTGGAAGTGAGGCTTCGGTCTTTGGTCTGTGGGCAACTCGTCCGCCATCGGCTTTGCAGTAATATCATGGATCTTATCACGCATCAAGGTATACAACCCAAGGGCCCACGTAAGACTTAAAAACGAGCCAATAATGTTTCACCGAATTGAAAACATATATCTCACAAGTATGCTGGTCCTGACGGTGTGAAGACATCTGCCAGTTCCAAATACCCGTCTTTTCCTATAAGAGCTGCAGCTCTCAGCCAAGACACATTTACTACCAGGGGCCACATCATCCGTTTTTTCATTACCACTGTTCTTCAAAACCAACCATTCGACCCTTCGTTTACGCTTGTTGCCGCGATCCATTGTATATGTGCTTGTTTGGGAACACGTAGGCTACAAACCCGAGCAATTCTCCAACAACAGCTTCGTCTCACGATACCTTACCTCTTTTTAAACAAGACATTTCTAGTCGGATCGGGCATAGACTATTACCCAGAGAAGTCAGCGCCCCACAAACACAGCAACCGATCAACGAAAGCTTCTCGGACAGACTCACCAGCTGCGCAAACTCCATGTTCGGATACCTCCCCTCGCTCCCACCAACCATCTTCAGTTCGTATCGCAGCAGCGCGACAGCCACGACGAGCTTGAGCTCGTTGCCGGCGAAGAACCGCCCCGGGCACGCGTGCCGGCCGTACCCGAACGCGAGGCTGTCGCGGCTGACGCTGACGAACTGGTTCTGGGCGGCTGCGTCGCCGCCGTCCGCCTGCTCGCGCAGCCTGTAGAACCGCAGCGCGTCGAACCTTTCTGGGTCCTCGAAAATGGCGCCGTCATAGTTGACTGCGTACGTCGGGCACTCGATGGTCACGCCCGCCGGAATGGTCTGCCCGCTGGAGAGCGTGAAGGGCTTCAGCACCTTGCGCTGGAAGGTTGCTTTCCGTCGTCGTTAGTCGGGAACAAGACAAGGGGGAATGTCGGAAGAACGAATGCTCACCAAAGGCAAAAGGGTGATAGCGCAGCGTTTCCTTGAGGAAGCTGTCCAGCTTCCTCATGTCCTGCAGCGCCCTACTGGTAAAAGCGCCCCCGTTGTCAGCGAGCACAGCGCCGACCTCGTCCCTCAGCTCCGCGGCCACTTCGGGCATAGCGGCGAGGTTGTAGAAGGCGTTGGTGGCGGTCAACGTCGTCGTGTGGATGGCCGCGAAGCCGATGCCGAGCTGCTGCTCCGCGAGCTCCCTGTCGCCACCCTTGCCGCCGGCCTTGGCCTGGACCTCGATCAGCCACGAGAGCAGGTCGTCGGGCCGCTCAGCGAGCGGGTCGGCCAGGACGCGCCGTCGCTCGGCGATGACGGGGCGCAGGAACTCCTCGGTCTCGGCGCGCTGGCGGTCGAGGCGGCGCACCTCGGGCAGGCGGGAGGCGAGGAAGGGACGCAGCCACTGGCGCATTTGCTGCACGGCGTTCTGGGCGGCCATGACATCCATCGTGAACTTTATGGAGGCCGAGATGTAGGGTTCCTGACGGCAGACAGAGGGGCCGACGAAGACGCGGCCGGAGGCGGCTGCTACGATCCGTAGGAGCGCCGGGTGTGTTTGTACTGGCGTCCAGGAGTCGCAGGGGGGCAGTTCCCGGGTGAAAGCGTCCTGTACCTCCTCTGCGACGGTCTCGTTCAGGCGGACTGAGGTAGATGAGTATCAGTGAGAACGGGGTTCATGTGACGGGGACTTACTGAGGCCGGGGGTGAGCTGTGTCTTGATCGCGTGGGGGACGACGGGTATCGTGGAGAGTTTGGTGTACTTTGCCTCCATG